>JADBJO010025231.1:0-12500 GCA_016801955.1 Conus betulinus
GGAGGGAGCGCAAAATAATGTACCACCCCATTCCTTTTCCACACAGTCTCTATCTTTGTCTAGAATAAAGATTCTTGCAAAGATTATGCTATACTCTTTTGCTTTAACTAGCTAAAGAGCTACTTTCTTTTCAAGTTATTACGAGAGGCCGTCACATTTGAGTGAGCAATTGTTATCGAGTTCATTTCAGTAATCTTGATATGTCACCATCGTTTCGGCCTTATGAGGCGTTAATAAAAAAAAGGGAAAAAAGAGGGGGGGGGGGGGGGGGGGAGGAGGGGGGCGAGGGGGAACTCTAGGTGAGGTTCCATAATCGTTGTCCGTAAACAAAGCATTACCAATCCCATGGGAGGCATCTCAGTTTCTGCTGTCCCACTCATGTGAGCGAATTATCCGCTGTCCGAGTGTGGTTGGCTTTGATGGTGGTTTGTCCATCATCGATGAGCGCCGGGTATCTTTGTGGAAATCTTTCCAGACTGAAGTTTTCCGCGAGTTGGTGACCTTCTTTGACAATTTACCTGGGCTGTCTGAGGATGACGGGGAATTTCGTCTTTTTCTTGAAGCTGGAGTGCCAGATCTCGTCCGCACTTCGTGAGCAGTTGTGACTCGTGGAGATCTGGGTCTGCTCTGTTCGGGTTGTTCTGGCTGCTCCTCCTGTTGTGGTTGCAGTGGTGGCTGTAGTGGATGTAGTGCTGTCACCTTCCTCGTCGTGATGCACATCTAATTCTTTGCTGGATGGGGGTTCAGTGTTGGACTCCGCCGAGAGTGAAACAGCGGCTTCTTTTTCGGGCTGAGTCATGTCACACTGAGGAGACCCTTTCTGTGTCCTGGTTTTCTACAGTTCATGCAGACGATATCGTTGGGGCAGTCACTGACAGAATGACCTTTCTGAAGACATTTTCTGCAGTCTGATTGCTCCCGTTTCTGATGCATTCCTTCTGCTCAAAGTGAAACAGGGTGGCTTAAAGGGGCCCATTTCGAGGCGCTTTGGCAGAGGCTTCTCAGGAACTTCAATGTAGATGAATCTACGTCCTGTGAGCCAACGCGTGAGCGCCCCAGAACGGTCCCTGTCACGCTCCATGCGGAGCGCTGAGCGTGCGTTAATCCCCAGTTTCTTCAGTGCATCATGAATCTCCTCGTTTGAGAATGAGAGGGGAAGATTTCCTATCGTCAGTTTGGTTTGTTTTGATTTCTCTGTCGCCGTCTTTAGTTGACACAATCAGAGGGTTTTTATCGCACACAGTCACTAGCATCCCTTGCAATACAATACCGTGGAGTAGGAGTTTTGTGCGGGCATCCATAGAGTTTGGATACATTCTCCACACTCCAAGTTTCTGGGCTCCGAGAATCGTGCCATAACCTGTTCTTTTTTTCACAAGCACCACAAATGTCAGACACACTGTATGTGTTATCAGCTTCACCGGTATGGCTTTTTGAATGGATGAAAACCGGCAAATATATTCGGATTTGACGCGATTGAGTTAGCCATGATTGATTTTTTTTTTTTTAAAGTCAGCTATCGGCGATAATGCGGAGGGGAAAAAAACAAACACATACACTCAAAAAACTAGTGGGAAAAAAACTGCACCGTAGCACTGTAGGCTAAACTGCGATGAGAAGGGGAAAAGTCCCCGAAAAAAAAAGACAAGTCAGTGTGTTAACTGTCAAAGAAGGGAAAAGAAACCTAGCGCTAAACACTGTAGCAGCAAAAGCACGCAAACGCAGAGCTCACGAAAAACCCAACCGACTTCGGTGGAAGTCAGCAGTGAACTGAGAATAACTTCTCATCTTGCAATTACTCAGCTTTCTTGTCAGGTTGATAGATCGTTTTTTTTTTTTAAATCATGATCTAACCTTTGTCCACCCTTTCTTGCTGAACTGTATGATGGCATGTTGTGGTACGTTCAGCCTGGAAGGGAAAATTCTTTCATCTTAAAAAGATCCGGAAAAAAATTGTAGCTAACATTGATCTGACTCTCCATCCTACCTAGACGTACGCAGATTTCATTATCTACAGTGTAAGACCATGTCACTGCCTTCAGGGTCTTGAAACAACACCAAAAGGAGATGGAGATGTCAGAAATTTCTCAGACTACAAGAACCAGGAGTGTAGTCTGATTGATCTTGTTGACGGCTGTCGTTGTTGTGTCCTCAAGTCTGATGAACAAATTGCCACTCTGTCTGATCTATGTTCCACCGATTCCGAGCAATGCTTCTGTTCAAAAGAGTACAATCTATTTTCTAGGCCATACCACGAGACATGTTTTGGCCTTTTGTTCTCCATTGAGCATTTATTTCTCAGTCTTTGATGGCAGTGTTTAAGAGCCATCCCAGAGCAGCAATGTAATGTCGTACCTTTTCCTCCAGCAAGAATTACCAGGGGTAAGGTAATGAGCTGAAACGAATATCATGTTTTCTGATGATGAAAGTTTCGTTGATGTCGCCACCATAGACACTTTTATTCTCAGATGAAGTGGTAGCTTTCAAACGGAGCATACTCTCAGAGTCATGAGATGCAAAGAGGTTGATAGAACGTGTTGAAACAAGTGGTATAGACACCATTACATTCTTAGCTCATGGTACTCATTCCACAAATATTTCATCAAGACGTAACTTGGAAACAGTATTGATACTGCAGATAGATCAAACACATGTCACGTTAAGGAAATGCTATTTCGAACTTGTACAGAATTGAAAGAGAATGTTTCAGATTCGACAAGCAAAATAGGGGGACAAAAATGAAAGTTTAACTTGCTAATGAGTATGGAGTATCATTAGTATTCATATTGCATCATTTACAGTTCTTCGCTCCCAATTCTCTCTCAACTCATTTCATTCAATTTATGTTGTTTACAGTTCAGCCAGCCACGAGGGACTTTATCAGAGCGGTCACCTCGTGAAAATCAATTCCTCATTTGGTTGTCAAAGTGCTCATAAACCAGTTTTTGTAACATCCACGAATTTTTGCGAGCTGAGGACAGACAAAAAATAGTGACAGGAGATCTAGCTGTGGAATTATTCTGAGTATGTCATTTGTTGGTGAAAAACGTATATGCCCGCTTGTCATGCTCAACACAATTCTAAACGCACCAACGCAGGTGTCACGCGAGACAGAGACACACTCACAACTAAATAAATGCCCGTCACAGTTCTCCTGCGTCACAATCAACAGTGAAACAATAAAAAATATCCAGTGTTCAAATAGGTCTCATCGAACACAACACTTTTCTTATCAAAAACAGAATTCCTCATATACAGTACTCCGAGCAAGGGACACGATACTTGATTTCCGTAAAAATCCTATACCTGTAGAGTTGTGTGTGCAAGAAAATTGGTCCGCAAGAGGTGTATGAGAAATGAGTTGTGTGAAACGCAAGGCAAGCTGTAAGCGGTGACAGCTATGTTTACGGAATACTATGGACTTCTACCATCAAGATCTTTGTTTTTGGGACAACAGTCTTCTCTCACCACTGGCTTAAAAAGTCTGTTTTGAATAGCTCAATTTTTTTTTACGAGCTTGGCCTCAAGGCTAGCTCTGAATTGGATCCACAATGAACCTAACTCACTCCTGCTGAAATCTTTGTACAGGATGCTTGGGGAGTCAACACTCTTTCTACAGACTCTTGTCAGTATGTGTGTGTGTGTGTGTGTGTGTGTGTGTGTGTGTGTGTGTGTGTGTGTGCGTGTGTGTGTGTGTGTGTGTGTGTGTGTGTGTGTGTGTGTGGAGAGAGAGAGAGAGAGAGAGAGAGAGAGAGAGAGAGAGAGAGAAGAAGAAGAGAAGAAGAAGAAGAAGAGAGAGAGAGAGAGAGAGAGAGAGAGAGAGAGAGAGAGCAGAGAGAGAGAGAGAGAGGAGAGAGAGAGCAGCAAAATGCAATAAATGTATTTTAGTCTGTGATGAGTTTTTATCACTTACATCATTATCATTACTAATATTTAGTATGATGATGATGATGACTATGATGATGATGATGACGACGATGATGATGATGATGGTTGTTGTTGTAGTTGTTGTTGCTGTTGTTGTTGTTGTTGATGTCGTTGTTGTTGTTGTTGTTCTTCTTCTTCTTGTTGTTGTTCTTCTTCTTCTTCTTCTTCTTCTCTTCTCCTCCTCGTCGTCGTCGTCCTCCTCCTTTTTCTCCATCTCTTCTTTTTTCTTACTGTTATCATCATCATCAGCAGTCAGCATCAGCAGCACAGCAGCATCATCAGCAGCATCATTCATTTATTTCAATGCCACCACTCGCTAATCCCGTTAAAACGTTCCCTGTCTCAGAAAACAGCCCATCTTCCACACCAGCTGCCAAGCGGACTATGGAACTGCTCTGTGCCCAAGTGGCCAGAATTCCAGAGACACTTTGAGTGTAACTATGACACAGAGTGCCTGCAGGCAGAGGATGAAATGGACTGTCCCTTCACTGGAGACTGCCAGCCGGGACAGATTTGAAGCTGGCGGAAAGTAATGATGATGATGATGATTATATTGAGAGTGATAATCATAGTATTAACAACAGCAACAACAACAACAACAACAATAACAATAATAATGATAATAATGTTGATGATGATGAATGAGTATAATAATAACAACAATAATAATGACAACAACAACAACAACAATAATAATGATAACAAACAATGATAATAATTATGATTATACAATAACAACAACAACGATAGTAATAACAATGGTAATATAGTCATAATGATGATGATAACAATAATATAACAATAATAATATTAATGGTAATAATAGTAATGATGATGATGATAATGATAATAATAATAATAATAATAATGTATAATAATAATAATAATAATAGTAATGATAATAAAATAATGATAATGATAATAATAATAATAATGATGATGATAATGATGAGGATGATAATAATAATAATAATAATAATAAAAATGATAACCATATCACCACCAAAACCACCACCACAACAACAAAAACAATAATAATAATAATAATAATAACGTGATGATGGTGATGATGATGATGGTGATGATTGTGTTACTAATAAACAGTAATGATAGTAATGATAATAACAGCAGCAACAACATCGAACAGAACAACAAATAATAATAATGATACTGATATTGAAGATGATGATAATAATGATAATGCACGTCGAGAAACAGTGATTAATGGAGAACTCTACTACTGATTGGGCAGCACGTGGAGGAAATAGAAGTTATCATGGTCGAGGGAGGTTTTTTTTGTTTTTTTTTAATCAGTCCATGCTGGAAAGCTGCCAGTTTTAGCACTTATGATGGCTAACGTGTTGGTCAGGATAGATCTAGAAGAGCTGGTGGCAACAAAGCAGCCCGTAAATGTGGAAATTGTAGTGGCCAAACTTATAGAAAGAACAATGTCATACACAGGTGAAGAGATTGAAGATATGGTAATACTGTCACTTTACTCTGCCATGTCGTCAGAACGGTATTTTCTCACCACCACAGAATCACTTTGGGAACGTAATATAATTTTTGTTAATGATTCTGTTAATTTTTTCTTACGTCATATGCCAATATAACTGACCTTTCTTAAAACACACATGACAGCCTACACACATATCCTTAATTCTGTGACCAGTTCAAACAACCGCCTTGTACAATGATAATTTTCTGTTCTCTGCAATTGTTTTTGACGCTAAGGCTTACGATCATCAGTCACTTGGTTGTCTGACATATTATCAATGTCGTCAAAAAGACCACGGAATATCCAGAACAACTTTTTACCATCAGGCCTCGATCGAATCCCTATATAACAGAGACCTAAACCTCAGTCCAGAACAAACCAGTCACTATCAGTCATATGAAGACACCAAGCCCTGCACGCTTCTTGCAGTACAAAGAGTTCATCTTCACCTTTAAGCGGGGTCAGCGTTATCGAGTGGAAAGAGCAGGCGTCACAGAATCTAGTTGGGAAACATCTGACTGATGCAGCTCGATGCGTCCAGTTGTGAAGAATATTGGAGCAATCTGGGTTTGTACAGGCCACAATTACCCCAATGCTGTGGTTAGCCTTGGATGCTCAGTCATGTCTGCTTTTGATGGCATACCCCAGAAGTTCTAGCGTTCTACTGTCTCAGCACAATCGATTTAAAATCTTGATATAAGACATAAGCTTCCTACCTCGTCGAAAGAGAAGGTCATGAATTTTGTCACTCAAAGCAATCACTAATTTTACAAACACTGGCTGTGTGGCATATTCCGTTCCCCTGACAAAGCCAGAGTACATTATGGAGGACAATTCGACTTGTGTATGCTATTTCTATGATGTTCTCAACCACAACAAGAACAAGCAACTACATAAGCAGAACCTTGGTAGAGTCTTAGAAAATGCTGGAAGAAATGCACCTCAAGAAATCCAAATAGATACTGAAAGAAGAGATCAGGTTTCTTAATCACAAAATAAGTGAGCATAAAATCTCCAAAACAAGCCACGATTGCAGCGATTCGTGTTCTGCTCTTGAACTCTCGCCTTCGCTGAAAGAAAATACATACCTACATAGAGAAAGAATGTCTGGCATGTGCGTAGATTTACGAGGCTTGAGATTTAAAATAATGAATTGCCAGCCTTCAAAATGCAGGGTGACCACAAGTATCTGGTTTTCAAGACCAAAGTCAGCAATCTTCTAGGCACTCCTCTTTCTTGCCAACAGATATTATTCCAGTATTGTAACTCAACCATGTGGCTGAATACACTTCATTACAAAGATAATCGTTACATACGTGCCCTTACGTAGCCCACAATTTGGAAAGGCAAAATCTGGCTGCAGATCGTCTTATTGAAGATGTTCATTCTCACGTCAGTGCAGTTGGCGTGTCTCAGACTGAACAGTAATGTACTTAAGTAAGGAAGCAGCGAAGGTCCTGTCATTAAACAGCTATCTATTTCTCGAAGGAAGGATTGTTTAAATCTTGAATAACCCTGTGATTTCACAGAAGCCCTTCACACAAAATAGTGCAATCACTCAATTAATAAAAAACTGAAAATCCCCAAAACCTTGAATTAGACGTTGGAAGCAATACATAGAAAAGTAAAACATGGGTTAGAACATAGAATAGTGTTCTCAACGTTTAAATTATTCTAACAGCTATGATGCAATGAAATTTATTCCACAATGATCTTAACTGACAAGAATTTTCCTCAAAACTTTCGGAGTAAGCATTTATAGTAATCTAATGGGATTATTAAACCGTGGCTATTGCAGATGAGACTATCTAAACGTGTCTACCATCTCAAAAATATTGCTTTGTATGTAAAATTACTGGCTGAATTATGTATCTTTAAGTCAAGCGCACCAAAACTCTCCAGCCTTTTTTTTCTAAAATCCGAAATCTGATTATTCTAACAGCTGTGATAAATGAAATGTATTCCACACTGATCTTAAGTGGAAACTTATTTTTCCCCAAAACGTTTGGAGTAGGTATTCATACTCACCTAATGGGATTATTGAACCGTTGCCATTGCAGATGAGACTATCTAATCGTGTCCTACCAACTCAAAAATATTGCTATGTATGAAAAATGATGTAGTCAAGCATTTTTTCGTCCGAATTCTAAAAATACAACAATTTTAGAGCGATCTCTTATTCTCGTCTCACAGTTCATTTTCGTAGGACACACGTTATTAGAAGAGCAACTAATTTTATTTGAATGTGTCAAAAAGATACAAAGCGTACTGTGGTATCTATTTTTATATAATTTACAAGTTTTTTTTAATTTACGAATTTTAACTGCATTCAAGTTATTTTAACAGCGTGTGGAACTCGTCTATATGTTGCATACCATGGACACTAAAATCCTGTAGCTTGATGGCCAAAAAGTGTTTAAAAAATCTTATGTGTTTTTTTTTTTTTTTTTACACCGCACGTCCTTTTAATATGTTTTTAAGCAGCTTTGTTTTATCACACACTATTATACCAGCGGTACATCTCCTCTGGCTGTCGTGTGTGTTATCTGGATTTCAGCCACATTAATTCTGTTCATCTTCATTCAGAGGGTGTGACCGAAACCCTAATCCGTGCATTTGTTTCCTCACGGTTTCCAAGTTTTCCAAGTCTTTATCATAAGGTATTTTCTAAGTCTTAATCATACGATGTTACTATATTCTCACCAACTGGCTAAATAAAGCTGTTTTTTTTTCTTTTTTTTTTTTATGAACACTTTAAATGTACGTTATGAAGTAAGTTTGTGTATCAGCACCCTTGGTGTTCGCTGTTCATCTTATGTAAATGTTATTTTTTGTGCTTCTAACTGTAAAACAACAACAACAACAACAACAAAAAACGTAAAATATTAAAAAACAGACGTTGACCCGCACCCAGACTCACTGTTCGACTTGAGTATTGAGTGTTAACCAAGATATACTAGCTGGAGACAAGGGAACCAGAAATCTTGAACACGATTCATAGTTGCACCCTGGAATCACGAAATACCTTAAAAAAAACACACACACACACACATACAGAAACCTCAGATTTGCGGTTGAAGTAACACCACTAGGAAGCTTGTTCCTATCTGTCAGCACTGTGGTGATCTTCGGCTGAAATGTAGATGGTGGGCAAAGGTACTGAACCACCAAGTCTTAACTTAATCATGACACGTTCTAAATGCTGGTCAATATATTTGAACGTATAAGTTATAGGGTTATGTAAGCAATCCAACCTTCTGTAGAAAAGTACACACCGAAACAATTTCTACCTTGATGATTAAAACCTCTATCTTTGCCATGTACGATCGACCATCCTTTATTGAAAGGCACGGAGGAAACTTCCAGGATCCCTAAAGTCTTGATTTAGCCACACAAAAACCAAAACCATGCTCTCAGAGAGAGAGAGAGAGAGAGAGAGAGAGAGAGAGAGAGAGAGACAGACAGAGACAGACAGACAGAGACAGACAGAGACGGGCAGAGAGAGAGAGAAAGAGAGAGAGACAGACAGACAGACAGACAGAGACAGAGACAGACTGAGAAAAGAGAGACAGACAGACAGACAGACAGACAGACAGACAGAGAGAGACTGAGACAGAGACCAGAGAGAGAGAGAGAGAGAGAGAGAGAGAGAGAAAGAGAAGGAGAGAGAAGAGAGAGAGAAGGCATATCCATAAGCTTTTTTTTTAATATAACTATCCTATTCTGATTAGGTGTTATGCTTTTATCAACCCTCGTCGCCCCATCTTGTGGCTAGAAGCTAACGCGGACTGCCGAGAGACATACGGCACTTACCTGGCCAGTCTGAAACACCCCACAGGAATGGAAAGCCGTCACAGAAGCCTTGCAGGGTTTTCCTGATGAAACGACTGATGATTGGGCTGAAGGGAGGTGACCCTGGTAAGCCACAAATGTAAGAAAACGTTGCGTAAATTGCACACACACACACACACACACACACACACACACACACACACACACACACAACACACACACACACACACACACACACACACACACACAACACACACACACACACACATCTTCTCTGCTCAAGACCAGCCTCCATCTGAACCAGCACTATCCACGCTTCAATGTAAACCATGCTCATTTGAAACAACACATGACGGGTCAATGTCCTGTTAGCTTGGCTTTCTGATCCAATATTGACTGAGCTGGACGAAGTTGGTCCTTGCAATCTGCAACTGTAGGAAAAATTTTAGTATGACATTTTGTGTTCCTGTTCCATTGAAACACACAAAATACTGAAGCAGTTACACGAGTTGATCGTTTCATCCGGGATGAGTTTCAGACCAAAGAAATCACGAAGTCTTTCTCTGCAGAAGGAAAAAGTTTAAGGTCTGTTTCCTGCAGTTTATATGCCGATTCGGAATTCCTCTAGTGTCCACTGATTTGCGATATCAGCATTACCACAGTGAAATCAGTGAAGACCAAAGTCAAGAATTACACAAGAAAAAGACTTGGTGACCTACTGCCCTGCTGTGGCCATGCAAAGCTAAACCTATCCACTGAAACCCGTTCTGGAGGAGTACACATTGGAAAAAAAGCAAGACTTGAACCATTCCTGAGGATGTCACAGACAAGGTTGTGAGATCAGTCCAGCCTAAGCAACGACAGCTAGAAGGTGTAAAGTCAGGAGGTAGTTGACGTCACACCCCCACGCGCGCACACACACACACACCCCCCCACACACACACACACACACACACACACCTTGATAATGCTAATTTATTGAGTGGAAACAATGGTTAAAAAAAAAAAAAAACTCCCGTGTGTTTTCATTTCTTTCAAGGAACAGCGCAATTTGAATCCCCAAAATAGAAACAGAGGTCGTCACTGGTTTTTCTTTCGTTGCAGAAGATCATGGGATTTTATTGTACGCATACCAGTAAATTTTACAAGATTTTATCATCCTGCTCATTGTTTATATATGCATACACTTTTTTTTTTCATTCACTGCTGTGTGATTAAAAACTGTTTTATTAGCACTGAACTGGTTTTAGGTAAAGCTTTCTTATTCAGAATCAACACGCAATAGACGTTTGTCGAATGGTTATCAACGTATATACATTAAAACCCAACATGATGACGTGCTTTAGGTCACAATGTTCAAAGACTATTTGTTTACCTTGCATAGCCTTGAAGCGCCCTCCGTGGTCAGCAGGGCTATCAACGACGTGGAATTAAAATGTCTTCTTTTCTCTTGGCAGGTACCAGTATGAACTGGAGTGGGCAGACGGGACAGTGGCCTTCTACATATTCAATGCTATGGATCTAGGTGATATAAAATCTTGCGGAAGAATCGTCTCAAAAGTGGGCGTTGTTGTCCTTATGTCATTTTGCACTGTGCCAGAGATCTCCTATTATTTATGCGAGATAGAAGACACAGACAAAGCCAGCAGCTTCCAGGTCTCTTCACGGCCAAATCAACAAGTCCTACCAGACAGGCATAATCAAAGTATTTCATTTCCATACATCACATGCCCTCGAGGCCACCTGACGCACACGTTTCTGGCCTGTGACGCCAAAAGCTCGTGTTTTCCTGAAAGTTACGTCAGCAGTGATGACCTGGATCCCCCGTCCTGTGAGCTGAAGTTACGACCCCTGCCTCCCTCCTTCGTGTGTCGAAGTGGGGGAGAGAGTGTGGCCTACAGCCTGCTGTGTGATCACCGTGCTGACTGTGTGGACAGCAGTGATGAGAACTTCTGTCGCTTTGAGTCCTGTCCCCAGGACAGACCCCTTGCAGTGTACGACCCTCCAGCAGGTAGTGTGAAGCCTTTGAACCCTCTATGATCTTGTACACTATTCACTATTAATGAGTACAGTTGGATAGTATTTGCTGTTCCCTCCCTCTCTCTCTCTCTCTCTCTCTCTCTCTGAAAGACTTCTTCTTTTTAGGTCCTGATGCACTAACGTCACTTCTGCTAGTACATCTCTTTCATACAAAAAAAAAAAAAAAAAACTGCACTGCTTTTATGTATGACTGTAGGCGGTAGTTTGTTTTAGTTTTGCAATGAAATTTGTTCTGAAAATAAAGCTTGTTTGATGTTTCCAGAATTCTATGCATTCAGATTCGAACTGCTTTTTCATGGCATATTTTGTTCACATGATTCTACAAAGCGATTCACAGCAACAGATATGCTTCATCATTATTTTTTGTGTGGAACGCGTCCAATAACACATACCCATGCATTACTGTCTGTATTCATGTTTTGAAACGTGCTGTCATATACTTGTTTGGAAAGAACATCATATCTGATTTTGTTATGAGATACCCAGAAGCTAAGTGTCTGGTGTATCGTTTGTTTGATTGGAAAAAGGTTCAAATTCCGCCAGTGTACGGAGATTCATGCCTATGATGTAGGCCTCGAAGATTTTACATATGTTTTTTATATGTTTGCGTGGGAAAATGCTTCTGATAGGGCTCTGTTGGAAAAACGTGTGGAAATATGTGAGCTGGTCACGTCACGATCCGAGAATGGAAGCCATACTTCAGCCCCATATGTTGATACTGGTGTTATTAGCCTAGGGTATAAATGAACTGTTACCTCTGGTTTCGCTCTGCACCTTTGTTAGATCGTCTCAGAATGTTCAAGGCTTTGTTTGTTTGTTTGTTTGCAAGATGTTTCTTTTCCTCACTTGTAAATTTACTGCTTTTATTGAAAATGACCGCGAGATATTTTATTACTGGTTTCTGAATGGTAGAATTATAGGCCCGTACTTTTATACAAGACGTATCGTAGGATCTGTTCAAGTGAAATGACAACTTTTGTTTTTTTCCTCTTTGATTTTAAGTGCTCATCTACTGCTGCACCCATACAGTCTATTTAGCCTATTTTGTAGTCCAGCTTTAGATGTGGAGAGGCATGATTATATCATATGCGTATAACAGACATGCAGTTTGGTTGTGGTGTTAATTTCTACTTTAGGTGATTCGTCGTCCTGCATACAAGTTAGAAGGTCATTATCCAGTGTGTTGAACAGTTGCGGGCTTGTCGTGTTCTCTTGGAGAACACCTTTGAGTAATGGCACCGTA
>JADBJO010025231.1:17500-22500 GCA_016801955.1 Conus betulinus
TAGGTGAACAGAGGGAAATCAGCTGAAATGATGAGTTTGTACAGTGCAAAGCCTGGCATCTCAGCTGAAAAGAGTATGCCAGCATATACATCCAAGCGTACGGGTGGATAGGGGAGAGTTCTCGGAATGCCCGACCCCCTCTCCTCCTTCTCCCACACTCACTCCACCCCTAACTCTCCACCACACACTCTTTGGTTCAATTCTAAGCATTGATAAAAAAAAAAAAACCGTGTTCTATAAAATCTCTTTATTGAAAAACGCGTATCAATGAAATAAAAGCGGAATAAATATTACAGAAACATGTCCTCAGTAAATATTGTTGACGATGTGCCCAGTTACGCATACTGTTGTGATATTTCTTAATCGTTTTTTTTTCATAAAAAGAACAAAATGGTTGAAAATGACTGAATTACGGAAAACGGCAAAATTGACTGTTCTGTTAACGAAACGCATATTAATTCTGGCCCAAAGAGAGGCTAACGTTCTTGTGTTACGGATCTGGTAAAAAAACAGAAGATATCAGGAATTCACAATGTCCAGAACCTGGGCACACTGGTTCCATAAAAATCACCATACCATCGTCCACTTCATATCCTGTATTTGTGTCCACCATACTCTGTGTCCATGTAATATCTCGTGTCCATCATTATCACGCCCTGTCCCGTATCATACCCTGTATACATGCCGACGATACCATGTATCCATGTCATATCCTGTAGTCATATCCACCTTATCTGTATCTATTTCATATCCTGTATCCATACCCTGAATCCATATCCAACATACCTATGTCCACCATGTCCGCCGAACTCTGTATTTATGCCAAATTCTGTACGCATGTCATACCCCGAATCCATATCATTCTCTGTATCCATGCCCACCATACCTCTGTCCACGTCATATCCTGTATTAACTCCTATTGTACCCTGCGTCCATGCTTGCTATACCCGTGTCCAAGTTATATCTTGCATTAACTTTGAACACAGCCTGTATCAATGTTCACCCTGCCTGTACCAACGTCACACCCTGCTTCCATTTTCACAGCACCCTGTATCCATTATTACGACCACACTTCTTTCCACGTCATGTCCGGTATCCATTTTCATCAAATGCTGTACCCATGTTCGTCATACCAGTCCACGTGTCCTGTGTCCATGTCCACCGCCTTCTGTTTCCATGCCCGCATAACTTGCACCTATGCACACAGTGCCCTGCATCCATGTCAACTATACCCTGTATCCAACTCACACCCTGTATTTATGTCCACCTAACTTTGTGTCCCTTCACCACACCACGAAATGTCTCTAACGTAATCAAGATGACATTAAAACAGGTTACATTAGAGTTAGTGTGTGTTGTTTGTGAGAAAAAGTGCCTATTGAGAAGGCCAGTTAAAATGTACGACAGAGACTGATACAGACATTGAGAGTGAGGAAATTTCATGAACTCTTTTGCCTCCAAACGCATTCTCCAATGGATAGTCTTGATTGATCGACAAACGAAATGAAAAATTAAGAAAAGAGTCAGAAGCTCAAGCCGATCTTGCTGCCACTTCGTGTCTTCATCCAGTAGACACCTCAGCTCCTTGGCCGTTTGTGAAGCAGGCCCACCTTCTTGCACATGTCGTGGAAGATGGAGGAGGGGTTGTCCATCAGGTTGGTGGGGGGAGTCATATTCAACCACCTGCCCTTTGTCCAGCACCAGGATTCTGTGGGACACACACACACACACACACACACACACACACACACACACACACACACACACACGCACGCACGCACTTGCGCACTCACGCACACAAGCACGCACACACACCCACACGCGCGCGGGTATGCACACACACCCACCCAATATGAATGAGCGACAACAATTGAAGTATTAGCCCCCTTTTGGAATATGAGTAAGTTAACAGAACAAGCAGCAACCATAAAAAAGAAACCCTCAGTTGCGAAAAAAAGGTGGGTTTATCTCAAATTAGGAGCTAAATAATGACTTCATGTAGCTAAAAAGAGAAGTCGAGAAGAACGGTACACAGATTTTGGTAATAACCATATTTGGACACGGGTTCTTCTGATGTCTTGGACAGTAACATTTACGGACCCGTTTCGTTCTATGTTTACAACATTTTGGGATGACTTTGTTTGCAGTATTTTTAATGAAAATAATTATACATATATAAACGTTTACATGTTGAAGAAAACAGCGTTTGAATAGACGTGTAACTATTTCATGTCCACATACTGAATTTCAAATGCTGTAGCTGTGGACTCGTTTAAATCATAGACGTAATATTTTCTAGGCTGTTTTACATAATTTCTTCAACTGGAGAACTAATCAACCGAAAGGAGGTCGACTCACTTGTCATAATCAATGCAGGCGCCACCACACGAGCACACTCAAGCCAGACTCGCTTTTTCTTTTTTTTTTTTTACATCATTCTTCAGCTCAACTTTTACATTTCTTCAACTGGACAATTAATCGATGCAAAGGAGGTCGACTCACTTGTCATAGTCAACGCAGACGTCACTCACGAGCACTACCTCCCCACTCTCTCCAGCCAGACTCTCTTGTCATAGTCAATGCAGGCGCTACCACAAGAGCACTTCCTCCCCATATTCCAGTCAGACTCATTTGTCATAGTCAATGACGGTGCTGAGGCGGTGAGCAATGGTCAGCACGGTGCACTCTTTGAACTCGGAGCGGATGGTCTTCTGGATGAGGTCGTCGGTCTCCATGTCCACGGCAGCAGTGGCCTCGTCCAGCACCAGGACACGGGTCTTGTGCAGCAAGGTACGAGCCAGACACAGCAGCTGCCGCTGTCCCACACTGGGCAACACACACATTACAGCCCAGTGTGTACCGTAAGTGTGTATGCGCGTGAGATGCATGCGTGTTTGCGTGCGTGCGCGCGTGTATGTGTGTGTGTGTGTGTGTGCGAGCATGCGCGCTCGTGCGTGTGCGCGCGCGTGCGCGCGCGCGCGCGTCCTTGCACATGTATGTATGTGCGTACCTGTGAGTCTATATGTGATCCATTCTACAGGCAACGAAAGTCTACCCTTTTATGAAGGATGGACCAGAATATAACGAGAGTCCAACAACCGTTCTTACGCAATGTCCAGGCACAGGACCTAAAGTCTTCTCCAACTGAGCTGGAGAGGATGGGGGTCTCCGAGATGTAACACTCTCCACACAAACCCTTTAATCTGGCTGTGTCAGGCGGGAACTGATCATAGGACCATTAGAAGAACAGAAAAAGGGTATACCCACAAAGCTCGTGAGCTACAGTTTTTTTTTTTTCCCTCTTAAACCAGCTTGAGTCCTGAATTAAAGCAAATCCTCCCCATCAGTGGGAGAGCTGCTTTGCTTGTTGGCTTCTTAGCACACTTAGATAGGAACCCAGAGGTACTGACGAAGGCTGCTGTACGGCTGAGGCCCTCCAGAGATCCACAGAACCTCGCCCTCGTCGACGAGTCAGCAGGCCAGGTCTCTGCTCTTAGTTTTTGGTGTACTGAGGGTTTGAACGAAAATGGATTCTCTGAGTTTTCCTGCATATGATCTTTCTGTTGATTCTCAACGCTGTCGTAAAAATGCTATGTGAAATAAAAATTCTATGAATTTATTTCTAATTAAAATGCCATGTTTTCGGATGAAATTCTTGCATAACACAACTTTCGTGAAATTACCTTCTGTTGATTGATTAAGATGTGTACAAGATTAATTAATAACGAACAAGTTGGGTAACTCTTGCTCCCTACTTGAAAACTGAAAATGGCTTAGAAGGAAAATGTCGTTTAGGTAGCCCCCAGACGAAGGAGGTACTTACCCGTTTTGAGACAGTCTGCAGACACACCACACTCCGCAGACGTAACCAGCCACAAGCAAGACACACTCTTAGGATAGTCGCAAACCTGACCTCTCGCCACCGTGCGCGCGCTCTCCGCAAGTACTACCGTTCAAACAAGGAAATTGAAGTCATTGTGAGATAAATATAGAGTAACACTTTGGTAGCGGTTAGACATGAGCAGAAAGACAATACTGCTTCAAGATACCAACATAGATACCTACCCTTAAACTTGGGTATTCAGCTCAGCTGACTTGCGTGAACTGTTACTGTTCGTTGCTTTACGGGGGAGAAGCCTACTCGTACGTCGTTTCACGAAGGCTCACACTTGATTAAACATTTCTTTACCATTTCAACTGAATTTAGGATGTCTCATGCGATTTTTCTTTGCGAGCGTAATTCAGTCTGCTCAGTTCTTGGCATGTTTGAACTGATGAATACTCTGTGTGATAGAATTTTGTGACTGATGACGTCAGTGAACCAACCGCCATTTCGCAAGGGACGTGAACCTTGCAGGAGTTATTTTCTCCTGATCCGGGTAAGCACAACTTTGATCAGACAAACACAAGTAATAGTGGTAGGGGAAGATAACCCGAATAGAACAGTGTTGTAATCGCCAGCCATCCGTTCGCTTTACAGCCGACAGGTTCAGCCAGTGCTTGAATCGGTGTGCTCAACCAGTCAAGCCTCGAAACTGGATACGTCTGGGAGCCTGATAATGATTCAGTTCGACGAAAAAGCGGAAGAGCACACAAAACAAAGTGTGAAGTAACGCAGTTTTAATGCACGACATAAAACAGGACAAGAGATTTTTCGGCAATATGCCTTCCTCAGCGACAAAACAATAAAAAAAAAAAAAAAAAAAAAAACAGTACAGACCTTAACATGCGCAATACTCCCCTTGTGAAGCCAAAGTGGTGAATTGTTTTAGTTAGAAAAGGTCATCATTGTGCCAGTACCTCCACAAAGAGTTTGTAAATAATTGAAAAAAAAAAAACCCAGATGATTATATCAAGTCAAAAATTTAGACATCTCTCTCTCTCTCTCTCTCTCTCTCTCTCTCTCTCTCTCTCTCTCTCTCTCTCTCTCTCTCACACACACACACACACACACACACCACACACACACACACACACACACACACACACACACACACACA
>JADBJO010025232.1:0-24057 GCA_016801955.1 Conus betulinus
CTCCTCGTTTCTACTCACCCATGAAAAAAAAGGCCTCGGCTTCGACATCTCCCTTTCAAATGCCACCGCGGTTCCAGCGTAACCTTAAAGAGAGTCCCCGATTCCGTACATTTCCCACTCCTACCTTTCTTATCTATCCCACCCACTAGCTCACCTAGGTCGCCGTGAATCGAGACATCTCGAAAATCCTCCCTCCATCCGTTCTGCTTAATCCTCCCCATGGACCTTATGTTAAACTGTGACTCCACCGCTCACAGCCTGCGCGAACAGAAAGGACACGCCGATCAGATGACAACCGGATATTGCGGTGTGTGTATTCATGGTGACAGATCATGGCCCGTGAACACCGCTACCGGGCCAGGGCCAGGGTGATACGTCAAGACACGCTGTGACACCGCTCCCCTTTCATTTCCGTGTGTCCAGCACCATCGTTTTCCGGCCACCCCCTCAGTATCAATACGTCCCGCCGCTGCCCTCATCTGGGCTGAACGGCGACATCCCTGAACCAGCTGCCTTTCTTTGCCAGAAGAAAGATCCGGCTGGTTTTTACCCGCCGCACGGTACTGTGTTTTTCTCACAGGACGTGTTTGGCCTAGTCCACGTAAAGACAACCGTTTTTGTTTTTTTGTGGTTACTGCTTCTCCTGCTCATTCGTTACCCCCACGCCCCCCCCCCCCCCCACCCACACCACACACACACACCGGGCAATATATCACTTGATTGACACCGACTTCTGAGGTCTTTTTTTCTTGAATATTTTTTCTTCTTCCTCATTTGTACGGAAAGAAGGTTATAAAATGCCCGCTTTTTGAATTAATAAAAAAATGCATCTTAGACGGGGTTGTGCCCGCAGCACAAGCAGATCGAATGTCTGCTTTTATTAAGAGACATGATTTACATCGACAGAGTTTTTTCCTCCACTGCTTTCTTCTGTCCTCATTTGCGTAGTCTGTGTGGGCATTGCTTCCCCCGCCGGGGGGCGGGCTGATCCGACCTATCCACACCTCCCTCTGCCTATTACCAGCCCTGTCCCTGCCTGTGGCCACAGTCCCCAGCAAGTGATTTTCCACTTAACTCCTTCAACCATATGAGACCATCGAACAGGTCCTTGTTAGTAGAGGCCTTGGGTTATTACATCATCTTTCTGCTTTAGGTCGCGTGTTATTTCCAACTCCTCTTTTTCCAACCACCCCTTGCATTCCTTCTAGAAGTCTACTGATCGAAGTCTATTCTAAACACCGAGCTCTAGGAAACCCCTTCCAAACCCAACAACAGAAAACCTGGCACTGTCCTACGCTCGTTGTTACAGAGACAAAGTTGCCAGCATATGTCTTGAAGAACAGCTTTTGTTCACAACCCTGTTAGTCCATAAGACTATTCCACGGAAAGTTTTCACCATCTCTCAAACCCACCGCCCATTCTCCTGCGACCTCCGCGCTTTCTCTTATAGTCCCCCTGCGCGCCGCCTGCCCCCCCCCCCCCCCCCCCCCCCCACTCCCTCCATCACCGCCCCTTCCTTAAAAAGATTTACCGATTCGACAATTAGCTTGAGTAAACGACACACACACAGTTGATTTACGAGGCATCCGTCCAACATCATCTCAGTGCAAAGACAAGGAAACAATAATTTGGAACCCGTTCCCAAAAGCTGTCATCCAGAGCGGTATATCGCTTCGTGAAGTATTTTTGAACTGACAATAATCCTTCCTATGTCAATCACCACGGATGGATTGAAAAACGGTAGTACAAGTGAGGTGTATTCACTCTGGAAGAAAACGAGAAGCTCAGTCAGTGCGTAGCCGTAGCAGGTCATGTGTCGGGGTGAAAAACCGGGTAAATACATGTCCGGTCGCAACAACTCCATCTTCAACGGCCACGAAGAAGACGACAGGCACAGCTTGGACGCCGCAACTGGCTGCAGGCTTTTCCTCTGTTCACTGAAAAGGGACGGGTTGAAAGGGGGGGGAGCGGTGGGAGGGGGGGTGTTGAAACAAATTGGAAGGTGGTTGGGGGAGGGGAGAGGAATTCGGGGGTGCCCGTCGCGAGTGGAGGGACTGGGCCAAAACTGACACCAGACTCCGGCTCGAACTGAAAGGCAGTAACATACGAACAGAACACCAAGCCTGGAGTACTAGCGGTGAAACACAAAGGCTTTATTCGATAGAGGATCTGGCAAGCCGCCGCGCCGGACAACAAGGGTCCTTTAATACGTCAGTGTCCAGTCAGACGAACCACAGCGCGCAAAACACGCGCTACTATCATCCCGTGACTCTTGCCACTGTGAGGTAGCGCATGTTTTGATTTCGCGAGGCGTCATGTATATAGGTCACGTGCTTTGACAGAACGTTCCCATAAATACTGGTTTGTGTTCCCATGTGTACGGCACGGAAGCTCCGTCTTTAAAGCTTACACGGAACCGAAACAAAGTCCTGTGCCAAGCTGAGGATTTACAATACCTTGTTTATGTGGACATCTTTTCCTCGCTTAGGACGCCTCCATTTGTCCCTTCGGGGGGGGGTACAGCGAAGACCCCCCCGAGCCTTCAACCTCCATACCACTTCTCGATCAGTTCACGGGTTTTATGCAAGTGTCTTAGAGGCAACAACCGGAAAAAAACTCCTATACGGAGAAAGTGGGTACCATGAACTGGAACTGAGTTCCCCCTCACCCTGTTTGGCGCATAGACCAGACGACAGGGAGGTGTTCAGAGACCCCTTACTGCCACCATTCGTCTGTCCACGTCACGCCCCCGAACCTCCACAGTGCCCGCACAATAGAGCCGATCGATCATGGCAACCGAGCTTATCGGCCATTCCTGTCATCCGACAGCTACCCTTGATGCGTGATAGATGCTTCATTTGAAACCTTATCGCCTTTTGGTTCCTGATGGTGAACCTTCATGTTGGGCTTTGTGCCAACACCACCCCCCACACACACACACACACACAACACCGCCCACACACACACAAAACACCAACCCAAACGCCGCTCCTCATGGGTTTATTGGCTCCTTCCCCACATGGCCAATAGCTGACAACGAGTGAGTAGCTTCAATTGACTGCCATTCCCCTGCAGTTATCTATTATGCGATTTATTACCAAAAAATCACAATTGATATCATACCACTCCCTGATAAAACGTATCCCATGGTGCTATGCTGTAAACTAATCACACGTTAGCTCTGTCCTCCTCGAAGAATACATACTCCTATTATACCCGATCCCCTTGACCACACACATCACACACCACCACATATGCGGGCGCGCACGCACCACATACACGCGCGCGCGCGCGCGCACTCCCACCCACACACACACAACACACACACACAACACACCCCACCACCTATCTTCTTGTTATCCTTCATGACCTGGGCATAATGCAATCGATCCAATAAAATGAACAATTTCCATACTCTGCCCTTCTCTGTCATGCACTCTCTGTTTACTCAACTAACTACACTAGCTTTTTATGGCTGGTCGTGTCCATGATGGGTTTTACTGATTATTTCCCCTTCTTGTGTCACCGAAGTCTTTAGGTTTTTACTGTGCTAATGTTTATGTTTTGCTGTTTCTCCCCCCCCCTCAATTTTTCGTTTTCCTTTTCTGTTTTTGCACCTCCAGGACTGGGTTGGGAAACTTTCCTTCAACTGATCGCAGTGCTAAGTCCGCAGACTCTGATAAGATTTTTCGGCTTTGTGTTCCCGCCCTCACGGCCGCGGCCCCCCCCCTCCTCTCTCATCTTCGTCTTTTCTTCTCCTCTCTACCCTCTCTTTTTCGGCGCGCGGCGGTCCTCTACCGATACAACAACCACAACACACACACCAGACGCTGTCGCATCACCCCGCACAGTACGTGGGAGGAATAATGGAAACCAAAAAGATGGCGGGATAACAGGGGTTCAAACTAAACCAATCAAAAACCTTGTAATAACTTTCAACACAAGGGAAAAAAACAACAACAACAACAAAACCAAAACACAAACAACAAACCAAACAACACAAAAAACAGAGTCGAAATAATAAATAAACTAAATAAACAACCAAACCAAAAGAACATTTAAAATCCCAACTTCTAATCACAGGGAAAGGGACCTAACAACCCCGGATAAGCTGTCCATAATCCCCGGTGTATGTTGAGCCGCCAGCTTTAAATCAATGGACTCACCAAGTTTAAAAGTCATTAAGCAAAGAATTCGACGAGTAATTATATCCCGTATGTTCACGCTAACAAACGTCCAGAAATACGCACAGATGCGCACGCGCGCGCGCAACACACACACACGCGCGCGCACACACACGCACACATATACGCACATGTACACAGATGCACAAAAACAAGAGCGTCTGATATGAGAGAGAGAGAGAGAGAGAGGAGAGAGAGAGACGAGGAGAGAGAGAGAGAGAGAGGAGAGAGAGAGTCGGTCAATTAAAAACACGCGTCTCTTGGCTGAACATTAAAAAGACAACACAGGTCGACAATGCAAGAAGAGAAACAAAGATAACAAAACTTAAAAGGAAGAATGCGAACAAACAAAACAAACACAACCAAACACAAGAGAAAAAGAAACAAATGTCACTGAAAAAGGAACTGAATTTGCACGCATTAGAACTAACAAGCTCTGTACATAACCTGACCCCAATCTCCTCCAATTAAATACAATTTCAGTGTGACCTGAAAACAAACAAACAAAGATTAAATAATGAAACAAAGGAAAAGAAGATGAAAAACAGACGCAGAAGGAGGTGGGGTAAACGGAAAAGAAGACTAGAGGCAGGCTATCATGCAAGAAACACGGAGGAAAAGACAGAACTCGTCAGGGGGGTGGGGGCGAAAACTGGACGTTGTTTAATGCCATATCGTTTAAGATATCTAATTAAGATTTTTTTAAAAAAAAATTCAAATATAGAAACGAATTAAAAGGGGATAACAGGATCAGACAGAAAAGGAGAGAGAGAGAGAGAGAGAGAGAGAGAGAGAGAGAGAGAGAGGAGAGAGAGAGAGAGAGCAGACAGACAGACAGAGGCAGAGACAGAGTTCGAGAGAGCTCTGGGAAAAAAAGAAAGGGAGAAGGGGAAGGATAAGGAGGAAAATTAAAACCAAACTAGTCAAATCACTTCACCACCACCACGCGCGCGCGCGCGCACTTACACACACATAAATATATGTACCCCCCCCCCCCCCCCCCCACACACACACACACACACATACTTCTCACACACACACACACAAACCGAAACCCCACCGTCAAGAACTGAGAATGTACCCCCACCCCCTCCCTTCTGCTTTATGTAAACCTCTTTACTGTGTTATAATCTACAGTCCAGCTACATGCCAACCGTTGTGATCTGGCGACCGGGTGTTCATGCAGGGGAATAGACAACGGCTGCCCCATCCTGCAATACTACTGGCCAATACAGCCTTTAAGCAATTTCAAGCGCGGGAATAGACATCAGCTGTCCCACCCTGCAAGACTACTGGCCAATACAGCCTTTTAGCAATTTCATGCGCGAGAATAGACATCGGCTGTCCCACCCAGCAATACTACCGGCCAATACAGCTACAGCCTTTTAACAATCAGTTTTTTGTGACGATATGTCACGGACTGATTTGTCATTTTTCCTCTTCACAATTATCGTGAATCTGATTGCAAACACTGAACGGAAAAAAAAGCGGATCGAAAAGGAGACGCAAGCAGCTGGGCCTATCAGGTAAGCATATCAAGAGTTCATCAACTGTTATGAGTCGCTGTCAAGCGTGTGGGAGTGTGTTTAGTGAGAAAGGGAGGTGGGGGACGAGGGGAGGGTACAGGGGTGGGAAGGACGGAGGTGTGTAACAGTACTCTGTGATTTGTTGTCAGCGGGGCTAGTTTCGTTGATCTTGTTGTTGACGTGTCGGCAGCCGAGATATAACCCCTCCGGGGTCAGCAGGGCTCAATGACAACAACATCAAGCAGGAAACGCCAGAGGAAAAGGTCCGTCACTAAATCCTTGTTCTAAGACGATCAAACCTCGTGCTACTTCTCGAACATTCATCTCTCACTCTCTCTGTCCCTCTGAGAGAGAGAGAGAGAGAGAGAGAGAGAGAGAGAGACAGAGACAGAGACAGAGACAGAGAGAGAGTGTTCGTGTGCGCGCGCGCCCGTGTGTGTGTGTGTGTGTGTGTGTGTGAGAGAGAGAGAGAGAGAGAGAGAGAGAGAGAGAGAGAGAGAGAGAGAGAGTTCTGCTGAGCGCTTTCGTCGTACCGTAAGTTCTGGCAAAGACTGTTCAAATCAGTGCTGACACGCCACGAAGACATTTTGGGCTTTTTTTTTCGTGTGTCCTAGAAAGAACAGTCTGAGATGGTGATACAAAGAGGAGTGATGGATGGGGAAGTTCCATCATGCTTCTCTGTATCTGTCTTTATCTTTCTCTGACTTTCTCACGCACAATCACATGCGTGCGCAAAACAAACACACAAAGAAGAAAAACTACCACCACCACAACAACATAAACAGCATTCAGCCTAAAAAGAAAAAGAGAAAAACTGACATTACTGCATGATAAAAGAAAGTGAATCCGCATTAAGCTTTCGCATCAATAAAACCAAATAATTTACACAAAAAATTAGTTGATAGTTATGTATCAAGGCGCTGCGCTATGTATCAAGCGGCTGATCGTTATGCATTGCATACTGACAGCTATATATCTCTAGGCTGAAAGTTTTCCTACCGATAATAGCTATGTATCTACTAGGCTGACAACTGTGTGTGTTTGCAGTTTGCCGGCTATGTACTTACATCTTCAGGTTGATATCCGTTATCTACAGACTGACAGCCATATATCAGCAACCCTAAATACTAAAGTAGAAATAGTAAACAACTGCAGGCACAAATGGAAATCGTTGTCAGCAGCACCCTGAACTGTAAACAACCTGAAAAAAACCGAACAACACGTGCAGCCAATCCGCACGTGCAAACAGTGTGACATTAGGCCATATAACACCGGCAGTAGGCGACCCAACACCATCCTGAGGAGAGCCAGCGCTCGAAAACAGATCTGTTGATGATTTTAAAAAAACTCGGATAAACATCCTAGGAAAGTGGGGGGGGGGTAGGAAGTGGATCCTAGGAAGGAGGAGGGGGGGGGGGGGGGGGGGGGGGGGGGGGGGGGGGGTGGTCACATAAAACTACCAAGGATTACCACCTGAACGTCAACGCGTCGATGGTCGACATCGAAAACGGCCAATGTTCACGCTGGTCTCTACAGGGATTCGAACTCGCAATGTCTCACTAAGCAAGGAGCTCAACGGCTGAGCCAACCAGGCCCGCTCTGCTGGCTAGTGTGCACGATATACTCCCTCTGATTAATGTGCCTATTGGCTGACAATCGTGCCAGGTCTTTTAACGATGACAGTCAGAAAATGAATAGTCGCCAAATTTTTGCCGGTACTGGAGATTGAATAAGGGCACGACTCCCCGCTGGCGGACAAAACGCCCGGGAATTCTACCAGTTAATTCACACACATTCAGCTTCTTTCGCTCAGCTTCCCGCGTCCCCTCGACCACGCAGCCTCTGAAAATGACAGGAACCATCTGTAAGACGGAGAGCGTTAGCGAGGGAACAAGACATCTTCAGCCTCTTATGTTTTGAATATGACACTACAACACAGCCTCGCATGCCCGACCAACGCTTGCGCGGGGACACAGAGAGAGGAGAGACAGCGAGAGAGAGCATGGAGAGAGACGAGAGAGAGAATGATATGAGAGGAAAGATAATTGTAGCGATGAAGCGGGCGGAGAGAGGAAGATAGAGTGTTTACTGAAACAGAGATCCTATCTTTGCTTGAAACAGAGAGACGAGAAGAGAGCCGAAATCAGAGATGATAGAGGGTGAGAGGACGGAGATCTGCAAGAGGAGAGACCTGACTGAGAGAATCGCACGAGAGAGCAGAGTGGAGATTGCCTTTTGAAACACGATGATCTTGCTTTTTTGAGAAGAGCAGAAGAAAGGAGGCGAGAGTAGAGAGGCGAGGGAGAGGATTGGAGGAGGCGAGAGGTTGACGAGAAGAGAGATGAGCATGAAGAAGAGAGACTACGTGTCTGTTTTTTTTCAATACCTCAAGTGTTTTGTAGATTCCTATATTCTACACTTCCCCACCTCTTCCCGTCAACGGGCCGACTGCAAGACACGTGACATCATCTCTAATGTGGCTCTGACCGTAACGAACTAGACGACAGAGGGGAACAACCACCCAATCACCACCTTGTATCCACAGGACACCAGATATTGCAGTGCACAGCAGCACACCTAACCGGAACCTTGCCATTTGAGGAGGAGTGGAGGGAGAGTGACGCGCCAGGATCGTGGGTGCGGCCGGTGGTAACGGGTGGGATGGCGGTGGTTCAGGAGGGGGAGGGGGGCGGACGCTTGGGAGGTCCCTGCAAGAGCGGTCGGAGGCGTGAGTCTGGCATCTGGCGTCTGCTGACGACTGCAGGGAATGCTCAGCCCAACATGGGCGCCGTTAAGATGCCTTCCTCGGAAGCAGTTCCCGTTTCGTTGTGATGTGATATCGATCGAGGGGACACTGTTGCGCTCGATGAGATGTGTTAGTCTATAGCCCTTCGACGACAAAAACGGGATACTCAATCTGTAATCCCGCCGCACACACACACAACACACACACACCAACACACACACCCAGTTCTTTTATCTCTATCTTTCAACTCCAAACAAGTGTGATAGTGTGTGGTTTACTGTGGATGTGGTGTGCCGGTAGTGTGTAGTGTGTTGTGTGTAGTTTCGTAGTTGTGAGTGTAGGAATGTGTGTAGTTTTGTAGTGTGAAAATAGTGTCCTGTGTGTGTTGAACATTGTGGACAGAGGCACAAGAGTGCTGAGCTTCTAAAGTGTGTGTGTGTTGATGACGCAGCGCGCTGCCCCTCGCGAGAATTTGTGCCTGTGTGTGTTGTGTATGGTGTTGCCAATGTGTAGTACGTGCGACGCGCGTGAGCGAGCCTCCGGTTGTGAGTGTGCGTGTGGGTGTGTGTGTGTGGTGAAGTGTGTGTGTGTGTGTGTGTGTGTGCGGTGTGTGTGTCGTGTGGCATGGCCGACCAACGACGCGCTGCTGCGCACCCTACCGTACGTACGTGCAGGTGCGTGGCTGTGGTGCGTGTGTGACTGTAGTGTTCTGGGGTGTTGCGGTCATGTACCCGCCCGTCCGCGGCAGCGCGACTTTGATACGTGTATGGGTGTGTGTTAGTGCGTGAGATGGCGTGCCGAGGATGCCGCACGCGCGTGCTTGTATGTTTGATCTATGTGCTACGCGGCGCGCAACCTGTGCGAGAGAGTGAAGTGGACTACGATGCCCCACGCATTCCCAATGTTCGCGGCGCGTATGTCGTCTGCCATACAGAGATTTTTAAAAGATGGTATCGGCAGTTAAATAAGGAGTTCTTAACGTTTTGCGCGACCCGTTCCCCGCTTTACCAGACTGTAATTGTGAGCCCGCCTTCATTCGCCCAGCCCCACACACATTTGACTGCCTTCGAAGATGCTCCGAAACGAGCGGCTCTAGAAACATGCTCGTTCAAATAACTTCCCATACATCTGAACTTACTTACGCCAAAGGTAACGTAAATGCGGCGACGTTTGATCTTTGCGCACAGACAGACAGACAACAGACAGACAGACAGACAACACCTTTCATTGACGCGTAGAGCTAAGAAGCAGGGCATGATTGCTGGTCGCACAGCTTAAAAAACACTGCCCCAGGTACATTTCCAAGACACGAAAACTCGACAGGGCGTCGATGCGAAAGCCAGCGTTGTAGGGGGAGGACGGGTTGGCTTGAAGGAGAAATTCTGAAATGGCAGCCACCGTTTGCCCTTCCATCATCCAATAGTAATTCAGACTGCACGAACTCCAAGCAGCAGCCAGTGCCGCCCGACGGCACAGGCACTGACACGCAGAAGCATCGCCAAAGTCAAGGAGACGATTCTCTGACATGTGCTGTCGACTTAGGTAGTAAAGTTCGAGCGGGTTCGCACCTCGTTGCGAAGCATTATCTACGCGCGGGACAGAACATATCTTAGGATGCTGAGTCTATAAGCTTCCGAGGTAAATAGCCTACTTCAAACCGGTTCTACAGATCGCTGATGTGTGCTGCTGACTTTGCCAGTGCCCTGGCGAGTCTGCGTCTCAAGGCTCTGAACCACTCAGACGGTTCGGCACGTTTCGACCTCGCCTCTTTGCGACCCACAAGGGACATGCTGAAAAAAAAATTCCTTTCTTAACGCTTTGGCTGCGATTCTGTGAGCTTTGTGCTTACTTCTCATATATATTTTGATCATGTCCTAGATCATTTCCCTGCCCTTCATAGTCCTTCTCTGGCCTAGACCCCGGGGGCCATCGCCACAGTATGAGTTATGACAGGTAGAATAATACTTGTGCAGTCTCAGTTAATGTCGGTGGAGTAAACGAGAACCTATGGTACGCGCGTGGACAACGAACACGATCAAGATCCAGTCTTACTACTGAGGCATCATAGAGCCGCTTGTAGGAGACGACGTATGATTCTGAACTCCTTGAGCAGCAAAAATTCACAGTTGTTCAAATATAATCATCATAGTGAAGTGTTTATATCATTCAAACGTAACGGCCAGCATTCCCACCATCGGATGAACATCCTCTCCTCCCTCCTCCCCGTCTTGACATCTAATCTAATTTTATTACGCCGAAAAATAAAAAAAAGTCGTTCGCCTGCAGTCGTTATGCCCCAGCCTACATCTTTTGTTTGTATTCAACCATCATACTATCGGTCACATCTAAACACCATCACTTTGTGTCACTTCAACCATCATCATTTGGAGGTCGAATATGTCGGATTTTCATATGACATCAGTTTAAGTAGTCAGCATCGTAGCCACACGGCCCTTCGTGTCGTGAGCCTCGGCTGCAGCGAATTAGGAAAAGACTGGCGGACCACGGTGGGGGTCGAGTTGGTAATCTACTTACACCCAAACTGCGTAGTCTTCATGAGTGTTGCAACATATAAATTTTTCTGACCACATACCGGTTCACCATGTCGCTCAGCTCAGGTTAATTTAACGACGCCGGGTGACCGTTACACCAATGAAAAGTGCCTTGATATTGGTCTCGGCGAATCCACGCGCCAGGAAGAAACTGACCTCGTGGGGCTGGGCATAAACTCGCCATCGATTCCTTCCTCGCTTTTCATTTGTAACTCCAAAACCGTGTTCATACTTTCAAACCCAGTCAGTATGCAAGTACACTAATGCGGCCTAACTACGATTACACAACCAAAAACACTTTAGCAAAAATCAGGCAGGCACTGATGTCGTTTGACTTGTCACCGGCACTCCTCGACTGGGAGCAGCATGTGAACAGTCAGCCGTAATCATGCATGGGAATAACTAAAACCCCAAGCACAAGAGACCACTGACACGCACCGCCCGCACCAGTCACTTCGATCGTGCTGAAATGTTGCCTGACGCATGTGATCTAACGTGCGTTACACTGTAACCCCTTTGTAAGCCATCTACGCTCAGATAACACTGTACACCCTTTTTTCCGAAGCCATCTAACGTCAACGGCCCAACTCCGCTGAATACTTCACAGATCAGGAAACAACCAAATTTCTCCCCGAATATGAAGTCTTTTAGACTAGACTCCAAACTGGTCAGTTAGACGGCGGTGTGTGCCGTTGTGCTGGCCATAGGAGCAGGATGACCAGACATTCACGCAGGCTCTGAGACTCCTGCTCCTTCCCCTGAACAATTAATTGTCTTTAGTAGGGGGCTTAGGGCGGGCGTTATATTAATAGGTGGTTGTCTTGGTCAGTATGTTGCGAATCGGAACCAGGCCTCACTGACCACCACAGACCAGGACACGGCAGAAGTGCAGAGTATTATATGGTCGGGGTTGCCTACTTGGAACGACCTTAATTGACATACTGTGCTGTTCCTGTGATTGTGGGTTGCGGGGCATCATGCGCCTTGACGACGGTTCTCCAGACAGCGGATGTGGTTATGGACGGGGGCTGCTCCGGAACCAAGCGGTTTCCTGTGGCCGTGCACATGTCCACTGACTGGTGGTCAAAGAAGATTGGAACAGGGAAAAAAGTCTTCGTTAGTTGCTCGGGTCTAATAAGAACTGTCGCGTTCATAGTACCTCAATTTAGATCCTGATGAGACTGCCGTGATCACGGTTTGCAAAAAATTTTATTTTTACCAACGTTCAGTCCATGTGAACACATTTATTTTGTGGCACTGTCCGCCCTATGTCACTGGAGTGAGGAACAGGCAGTCTCACGGTGGGGGAAAACCTGGAGGGCGGAAATGCGAGCGCGTAGGAGGACAAGCCGGGGCAAAACAAACGTTTTACTCGCAACGTTCTTAATCAGTGACAACGTCATCCATTAAACCATGTGAACCAAGCGGTGTTCGGCGTGTGTCTGTTTTACCAAACCAGACAGATGCACCATTGGAAACACACACGAACGGCACTTCAGCAAATGCAGTTGTTTTCAATTAGAGCACAAGTTGTCCCTAATGGTGATCTATTGTGAACACTATTGACTACTACCCATTCAGACTTCTCTTTCCATCTCAGTTTTTATCATAGCAGCGGCCCTCTTGACCAGTCGGAACCAAAAGAGAAAGAAAACAAGTAGGACCTAGACCTGAGAGAGGAGGAAGCAAACAAAACAATAAAAAAAAAAAAAACCCCTATCAACTATCGAGTATAAATACGCATACAGCGGCTCGAAGGCTAACCTTGCGTCTACTGGACAGCACAAGAATCTATTGCTTTGTTAAGCTATATAGTTATAGTTTAGAAAAATACCCCTACTAAACAACCAAACCAAACAAACCAACAATACAATAAGATTTAAAACCATAAAGGGTTAACTAACAGTAGTACATCAAAAATCGCTAATATAAAACTAACAGTTGTATTGCTGAAAAGCTAGACTGTCCAAGCCAAAGTTGCCCCGAACTCTTGACCTACCCCAATGCAGTATTATCACAACAAAAGTAGCATGTCAGTGACATTTGAATCACAAATGCTGGCAGGGAAAAGCGAAAATGAAAAAATACAGATTTCTTTACTAAATATATGCGTAGCCGTGTAGCGTAAATAATGGACGCGGGAGACCTCCCGAAAGATCTCTGCTCCCACACAGATAGTGAATGACGACGATCTTGGAGACAGCAAGGGACGCAGGCAGCGGAGGACATACACCAACCAAACAGAACCCCTCCTCTCTCTGACCCATAACATTGATCCGCCCCACCCGCCATGCCATACACTGGCCCCATGGGTAACGAGCTAATTCCAGATAGGACGCTCTATATAAGAGCTGAGCCTGCTCTGTTGTAATAAACCGGCTACGTGACGACAGCTGTTTCGGGCACGGCAAAGCTGGTCACACAGGGCCAAAGATGGCCGCCGGCCCCTAACGGACGGCCGCACCTCAACGAAGTAAAACGTTCCCCCCCCCCCTTCACTAGTTGAAGCCTCCCCAGCAAGAAAAAAAAAATTGAATGTGGTGTGATGTGTGTGTGTACTGTGTGTGTAGCGCCTAAAGCGTGAGCGGCGCGATGCTGTAGCCGCGACCAGCCACATACGCGAGCGACGCGAGCCCGGTGTGGTGTGTGTGCTGTGCCGTACGTGCGTGTGTGTGGTGTGAGTCGATCGCTGAGTTTGAGTGTGAGTGTATGTAAGCCAGTGAGTGCGTGCATGGTGCTGGTGCGCGCGCACGCGAGTCGCTGGGGGGTGCTTGTTGTATGCGTGTGCGGTGGGGTTGTGTGTGATGTAGTTGTCGAGTTGTGATGTGTGTGTGTGTATGCGAATCTGGTGTGAGAATTGCAAGCAGCGAAAATGTGTGTGTGTGGACGTGTGTTATGTGTTGGTGGTGGTGAGTGTGTGGTGGGAGGTGTGATGCTGTCAAATGCTGTGTGATGTGGTGTATTGTGGTGAAGCAAGGATGCATGCAAACATGTGTAGTGCTTGTGTGTGTGCAGCTGCCACGTGTGTGATGTGCGTGCGCGAGACCGAACCGCGCCAGCGTAGCACCCAGGCGGTGTTGGCGCACCTCTAGCCGTTGTTAGGGACTCAAAGAAAAGAGAACCCGTGCCCAGTAGTGTAGGTTGATTTATCTCCACTCAAGAACGGAGAGGAGATGGTTTTTGGTTTTCACCCATCTGTGCGCTGGACGTGTCCGTCAGGCACGCAGGGGCGGACGTGCGAAAAACCCCCACCAACAAAAAAAAGCTAGGTCACAGGACACTTGAAAGGAAATAGATGCGGTGATGTGGGTCAAAAATGACCAACTTTTATTTAACCGTTTGGAACGGGATACAGGAAAGCGGGAATAACAAGGCTGCAAGGGTGACCGGGATCTTCGATGGGTTTGTTATCCCGCCTGAAAGGCCGAAGAGCAAAAAGAGAGAGAAGATCCGTTAGAGGCAAAGCATTTTTTACACCGAATACACTTTCGCTCAGGTCTACGTTGATAAGCAGCGGAAAACCATACACTTAGCGTGCAGAAGATTCTTGCTCTTCAGGCTGGGACAATCAAAAATGAGAACTGCCACCTTTAAGCTTGAATAGGGCACAGAAAAAAAACCAAGCGCCAGCCGGAGACGGAGAGCGATAATGAAGAGATGAGGATGTGAACAATAAGGGGGGGAACGAAGAAGACAGAGCAGAAAAAGGGAGCAGCGAGCCGAGAGGAGGGATGCCCGAAGAGAGCAGCCGAAAGCAAGCAGAAAGCAGGATGCAGGGGTTTTTGGCAGGAGGCACGCAAGGAACCGCACCACGTTGGCAAAACGACGTGGGGAAAAGACAACAAGAAAATGAGGAGAAGAAGAGACAAGTTGGGCAGACGAGGAGGCGGGAGGAAAAGGGGAGGAAGGGAGGGAAGAGAAGGGGGAAAGAAAGGGAAAAGAGGCAGAAGAAGCAGAAAGAGAGAACGGAAACAGGAAAAGTGACAAGAGGAGAAGACGAGATATTGAGATGAAAATAGGAGGACATGGAGCAGGAGGAAGGAGAGCAGGAGTGAGGGAAGGGGGGGGGGAAAAGGCGGTGGAGGCGACGAGAGCATGTAAGAAAATACCAAGGGCGCGGGAATAGATGGAGATGTGTAAGACCAACCAGGTGACCGCCAGAAGCTCCCCTCCTAAGGAAAAAAAAAAAAAAAGGAATGATGCGACGCAGGAGGCTTGGAAGCACACATGAGTGTCCATGTTTAACCCACCCCTTTATAAGGGGCCACGACCTCTGCTGAATAAATCATCTCTCTCTCTCTCTCTCCTCTCTCTCTCTCTGGCGCGCGCGCGCGCGGTGTGTGCTTTTTTCTCTCCTCTTGTTTAAGTCCATCAAGACTACCAGTGCTGAAGCTGATCTGGAGCATTATTTCTTGCACATGCTTTCTATCGATTTGTTCCCACTCCTCCCCAGTTACGAGATAAAAAGATAATTTCCCTTCAACAATGTCGTGTTCAGGAAGCGGTTGACGGCGTGGAGGTCGCCAAAGAACGGATGGATTCTGTTTTCCTTGCCACCGCAATACCCGACTTTCCTTCCCTCTGGTTTTAACGAGACCCGGATCAACAGAAATCCGTCGACATGCGTTTCACGATTTCCAAACAGCCCCTCGGCCCCATCTCCATCTCCCCAACCATTCCACTGTCGCCTGCCACACAAAACCTGATCTGATATAGGATCACGATGCTGATCTCATCACAGCAGGGAGCATCCATCCTGCGCGCATGCTGAGGACCTGCTGAGCAGGGTACTGTTCATCGAGTCTCCTTTGTGTTGTTTTGGTCCCGTCTGTTTCTTCGGACCAGTTTGTGTTTTATTTCGGTCACTTCTTCAGTGCCGGTCTGTTTAACTGCAAGATCAAGTCTTGTTGTTTACAGCCACGCTGATCACGATAGTTTGAAGTGTGGTCGACTACGGGTATTAAGACCAGGACCACAAAGTCATATCCCCCAGCTAAAAGCCAAACCAGACCATACCCGAACTAAAAGAACAAGCTTAAGCCCTCGATTCAATCAGACCGACTAGAACGACACAAAACCTTGGTTTACTTTCGAAACTTAGGCCACCACGTGTTGGAACACCTCGGAACAATGTGATTCCACATCCATTTTTTCCGCCTAATTTCAGGGTAAGCGATTGTTCGTTCTTCGTTTCATTGTCTTCAATGTTTTGTTTGTCTTGCCTAAAGAAGACCAAAGAGTCCGAAACGCGTCGTGTTTTGTCTTATAAGTTTTGTTTGTTGTCTCTTTCGTTCGGTGGCACAGTCATTTTTCTTTTAAGTTTCTCTCAAAACAATGTCTTTCGTGGAGCCGGTAGTCCAAGCGGTTTACTGAAAAACCTCATGTCCTAACAAAGATGGCAGAATCTTTAACACGTACCTCTGATCTTTCTCCATGCGTAAAAAAACACGGCGGCGGAGGTTCAGTCATCGACTGGTCTCTATAAAGTTTGACCCAGAAGACGGAAAAATCCTCGCTCTACACTGAACGTGCCAAGCTATGTGTGGGCACGAAACCTTGCTCCCAATCTAATCGTTCGACCAAGGCACCCGTCACAAATGCCCCAACCATTAACATTTTCTCGCTTACTTGCCAGGTAACTCGAAAACATTTGTGCAGATCTTCGTCCCATTTTACAGGTCTATTTGTAAAGCTATACTCCGACTGAATTCAGCTACCTCTCTTGGTGCGGGACTGAAAACGGTCAGATATGTACGTAAGAACCTCTCCAATAGTCAACCTGGCAGTCTTGAGGCAGAATGTCAAAGGATAGAAAAAGCCAGAAGAAGGCAGCAATAGCAGCAGTAACAGTGGTATCCTCATCGTCACCATCATTATCATCATCAGCAGCAGCAGCAGCAGCAGCAGCAGCAGAAGCAGCAGCAACAGCAGCAGCAGCAGTAGTAGTAGTAGTAGTAGTGCAATAAAAATAACAGCAGTAAGTAAAACAGCAGCAGTAATAACAGCGGCGGTAGTAATGTTGCAGAAGTTGTGTATGGTCAAGAAGAAAAGAAAAAAATACACCGAAGGTGCGGGTACGACCAAGAGAAGTACTGTCCTCAACCGCCGAAGAAACCAGCCTGGGAGCAATCGTGCACCACCCTCGGAAGCCCTGCGCTGTGTTCACATAGGGTGCAGGCACGCACAGGCATTTCCATTGAGACGTCAAGGGATATAGTTGTTCCCTGGCAGATGCCATCGTGTAACGGCCACCGGATGTGACACGATAGAACCTCCTCCGGGAAAGCATTACAGTGGTCCCTAGCTGTGTGAAGGTAGTCTTCAAAGCAGACAGTGATACTTAGCTGTTAAAGGTAGTCTTCAAAGCAGACAGTGGTACTTAGCTGTGTGAAGGTAGTCTTCAAAGAAAGCACACAGTGATCCCTATCTGTGTGAAGGTAGTCTTCAAAGAAAGCAGACAGTGGTCCCTAGCTGTGTGAAGGCAGGCTTCAAAGAAAAAGCAGACAGTGGGTCCCTAGCTATGTGAAGGCAGGCTTCAAAGAAAGCAGACAGTGGTCCCTAGCTATGTGAAGGTAGTCTTCAAAGCAGGGACAGTGGTTCTTAGCTGTTAAAGGTAGTCTTCAAAGCAGACAGTGGTTCTTAGCTGTTAAAGGTAGTCTTCAAAAGCAGACAGTGGTACTTAGCTATGTGAAGGTAGTCTTCAAAGCAGACAGTGGTCCCTAGCTATGTGAAGGTAGGTCTTCAAAGCAGACAGTGGTTCTTAGCTATGTGAAGGTAGTCTTCAAAGCAGACAGTGGTTCTTAGCTATGTGAAGGTAGTCTTCAAAGCAGACAGTGGTTCTTAGCTATGTGAAGGTAGTCTTCAAAGCAGACAGTGGTTCTTAGCTGTTAAAGGTAGTCTTTCAAAGCAGACAGTGGTTCTGTTAGCTGTGTTAAAGTAGTCTTCAAAGCAGACAGTGGTTCTTAGCTGTTAAAGGTAGTCTTCAAAGCAGACAGTGGTACTTAGCTGTGTGAAGGTAGTCTTCAAAGCAGACAGTGGTACTTAGCTGTTAAAGGTAGTCTTCAAAGCAGACAGTGGTACTTAGCTGTGTGAAGGTAGTCTTCAAAGCCAGACAGTGGTTCTTAGCTGTGTTAAAGGTAGTCTTCAAAGCAGACAGTGGTCCCTAGCTATGTGAAGGTAGTCTTCAAAGCAGACAGTGGTCCCTAGCTATGTGAAGGTAGTCTTCAAAGCAGACAGTGGTCCCTAGCTATGTGAAGGTAGTCTTCAAAGCAGACAGTGGTCCCTAGCTATGTGAAGGTAGTCTTCAAAGCACACAGTGGCACTTAGCTATGTGAAGGTAGTCTTCAAAGCACACAGTGGTACTTAGCCATGTAAAGGTAGTCTTCAAAGCACACAGCGGTAGCTAGCATTGTTAAGGTAGTCTTCAAAGCACACAGTGGTAGCTTAGCATGTGAAGGTAGTCTTCAAAGCACACAGCGGTAGCTAGCATTGTGAAGGTAGTCTTCAAAGCACACAGTGGTAGCTAGCATTGTGAAGGTAGTCTTCAAAGCACACAGTGGTAGCTAGCATTGTGAAGGTAGTCTTCAAAGCACACAGCGGTAGCTAGCATTGTGAAGGTAGTCTTCAAAGCACACAGTGTAGCTAGCATTGTGAACCGGTAGTCTTCAATGCAGACAGTGGTAGCTAGCTACGTGAAGGTTAGTCTTCAATGCAGACAGTGGTTCTTAGCTGAGTGAAGGTAATCTTCATAGCGGACAGCGGACTTAAGCTGGATATAGACCGCCTTCTTCTTCACACCAGAGAGCGGTCTTTAGCTCGGACAAAACTTCTCTTCTCGACACAGAGTGGTTCTTAGCTGTGCGAAGCTAAAATTCTCTTCCGAGCAGAGAGAGTGGTCCTTAACCATGTAAAGACCTGTCTTATTCAGATCAGAATGAGGTCCTTGGATGGTGTGAAGGTGTATTAGCCAGCCACATGGAGATGCACGGTCCTTACCTGTGTGAAGGTTGTTTACTTCACAGCACAGACTGCTAGCTTACCGTGTGAAGATTGTTCCCCCCCCCCCCCCCCCCCCCCCCCCACCACACCTGCTTTACCCAGGCCCCCCCCCCCCACACCACCCCCCCCCATGTTTCGTCCCCCCCCCCCCCCCCCCCCTGTGTGCACCAAGGCTTTCTAGTGTGAAAGTTGTTTTGGTCACAGAACAGAGTGGTCCTACCGTGTGTGAAAGATGTTATCTTCTTCACAGCACGCAGCGCGTTCCGTCCCTGTGATCGAAAGATGTTCTCGTCACAGCACAGAGTGGTCCTTTACTGTGTGGAAGGTTGTTACCTTGTCACAGCACAGAGGTGGTCTTTACTGTGTGAAAGATGTTTTTGTCCACCAGCACAGGCCTTCCTATGTAAAGGGTTTCTACACAGAGTGGTCTTTACTGTGTGTTTACTTCACAAAGATGTTTCGTCCTATGCACAGGAGTGGGTTTACCTATGTAAAGGTTTTTCTACACAGCACAGAGTGGTCTTTACTCTGTGAAGGTTGTTTACTTCGCAGCAGAGAGTGTGGACCTTCCTATGTAAAGAGTTTTCTACACAGTACAGGACCTTCCTATGTAAGGTTTTCTACACAGCACAGAGTGGTCTTTACTCTGTGAAGGTTGTTTACTTCACAACACAGGAAGAGCGGACCTTCCTATGTAAAGGTTTTACTACACAGCACAGGACCTTCCTATGTAAAGGTTTTCTACACAGCAACAGAGTGGTCTTTACTCTGTGAATGGGTTGTTTTTACTTCGCAGCAGAGAGTGGACCTTCCTATGTAAAGGTATTCTACACAGCACAGAGCGGTCTTTTATTATGTGAAGGTTGTTTACCTTCACAGCACAGAGCGGCTCTTTAACCGTTGTGAGGGCTGTTACCTTCACAGCACAGAGTGGTCTTTACCGTGTGAAGGTTGTTTTACCTCACAGCACAGAGCGGTCTTTAACGCGTGGTGAAGGCTGTTTACCTCACAGCACAGAGTGGTCTTTACCGTGTGAGCACAGAGTTACCTTTGGTCTTTACCGTGTGTGAGGCTGTTTTACCTCACAGCACAGAGCGGTCTTTACCGTGTGAAAGATGTGTTACCTCACAGCACAGAGTGGTCTTTAACCGTGTGAAGGTTGTTTACCTCACAGCACAGAGCGGTTTTTTTACCGTGTGAAAGGTTTTTACCTCACAGCACAGAGTGGTCCATATTGCCTGAAGACTGTCTTCTTCGCAGCACAGAGAGGGTCCTTACCTGTGGAGAGCGGAAATTCAGTTCTGGCGCTAACCAGGGGATCTCTGGTTGCTTTTCTCTCACATTCCATGTACGGAAATCCTATCTGCCTGTAGTGTTTTCTCGCAATAATCCTTTATTGCAATATCTGCCATCCCAAATGATTCACTCAATGGAATGGGGCGTGTCAGGGTTATATGGGAAAAAAAAAAAGGGGGGAAAACGAGGGTGAAAGAGACAGACAACAGGCAAAAAAAAAAAAAAAAACGAACCACCCCCCCCCCCCCCCCCCCCCCCCCCCAAAAAAAAAAACAAACAAAAAAAAGAGATAAAGCGAAAAAATGTGGATGGAAGTAAGAAAGGAACGAAGACAGAAATAAAGGAAACATAAAGGAAAAGTAAGAAAGACGACTAAACATAGCAGGTAGACGAAAAGAGGAAGGCGAAGAAAAAAAAAAGAGGGAAAACAAGAAAGCAAACAGAGAAGATATGAGAAGAAGATAAGAACTAGACAAAGGAAGACAGAAAGAGAACAAAGGAAGAAAAGAAAAAGGAAGCAAGAGAAAGCAAGAAAACCAGAGAAAATAAAGAGAGAAAAAAAAAGAAGGAGAAAAAAAGAACACGTAATAAAAAGACTAAAGGAGAGGGAAAGTAGGAGGGAAGGAAAGAAAGGCAAAAACACAAGCAAAAATACAGAAAAAAACGAAAGAAAGAAAGCTAACAAACTGGGAAAAGTGAGATTTAAAAAACAAGCAAACAAGGACTAAAAGGAAAGAAAGAATAGATGGGAAAAAATCAGATGAAAAGAAAAAAGAAAAGAAGAAACGAAATATTAGGAAACGAACAGGACATGAAAAATAATTCCATACGGAAAAAGTCGTCACGGGAGAAGACAACCAATGGAAGAAAAAGAAGGGAGACAAAGAAACCCATTAAACAAGAAAGAGAGGAAAAAAATAGAAAAAAGAAACCAAAAACATAGGAAGAAAAGAAAAACAAACCTGACAAGGAAAAAAAAAGTTACGAATGGAAAAAAAAAAGAAAACAAACACAGGGAAAAAATGTTGACAGAGAGTAACACCAATGGAAACAAAAACAAAAAAAACAAAAAAAAGAAAAAAAAACCCAAGGAACTAATTAGAGAGAGTAAGACCACAAAATGACAAGAAAACTAAACACACTGAAAAGAATTAAAACAAACATGACAACAAAGGAAAAAAAAAAACAAGAAAAAAAGAAAAGCAGAAAGAAAAAAAAAAAAAAAAAAAAAAAACAAAAGCAAAAACAAATACGCAGAAGTCGACAGGGTGAAACACCAATGAAAAAAAAAAAAAAAATGAAACCAAATAAACAAGGAAAGGAACAAAACACCATTTTGAAAAGGTAACTAAACTACGGAAGAACAAAAAAAAAAAAAAAACAACCAAAAAACAAAACACGACAAGAGAAAAGGAAGGAATAAAGGGAAAAAGGAACCAAACAAAACAGAAACAAAAAGACAAAAAAAACTGGAAAAAAAAAAAAAAAACAAAAACAAAAACCAGAAACGAAGGTCGGTTTTCAATTTTGTACACACATAATTATCAAATCTAATATTTGCCCGCGCAAAACAGGGGCAGCGACAATCGCTCAATTTGCATAAAATCCATTCAAAAACACGACAACCACAACGCCCGAAAAACCAATCCCCCCACCACACATGTATGAAAGCGGGGGAAATGGCCTCGACCCTTTCCGAAACAGACGCACTCCCCGCTTACACGCCTCTCTCTCTCTCTCTCTCTCTCTTCACACACACCACACACACACACACACAGTGCGCGCGCGCAGCGCGCGCGGGTCCCTCAATTACACACACATACACACAAACACGCATGCGCGAGCTAGTCTGACAAGGCACCACACACGCGAGCTCGCGTGCGTTTGTATAGAGAGAGAGAGAGAGACGAGAGAGGAGAGAATCTTAAGATTCGGTTTGTGGGCGGGCAAAACGTTTTTTCCATGACACCAGAGGCAGACAAATGCGCGTCTCTCATGAGTTTCTACTTCACCTTTCCAGCGTCTCTTGTCGAACACGACTCCTCTAGCAACCTGATGTCACTAATCACCCCTGAAGCAATGCTCTGGCGCCTCTCTAACGGAAAAACAGGTTGTACTTTACCACCGTCCCCTTCCACTTAATCATCCTCTTAAGATGTGTGGTTCATCGTTAGTTAGTGTTTCTCTCCCACCCTCTCTCTCTCTCTCTCTCTCTCGCGACGAAACACCAAACACACACACAACACACACACATCACACACACATCCACGTGGATTATCTAGGAAACCAAGATGTCCGTGCCGAAATTTATGCTAACCTTTTTGAGTGTCATGTCTGAATCATTAAACAAAAAACAAAACAACTACCGAACAAACCCCCCCCCCCCCCAAAAAAAAAAAAAAAAAAAAAAAAAATCAAAAAAAAAAAAAAAAAAAAAAAAAAAAAAAAAAAAAAAAAAAAAAAAGCAAAGAAAGAAAGAAAGAAAAAAGTCAAACGTTCCAGCATCTTATCGCACAACATATCGTGTGGAGCTTCAGCAATTTATTTCTTCAAAGCTTCCACGAATGATGAGCGCAACAGCGCGACCAACCCGAGTCTCTACAACAATGCGCCTCTTCACAGTTTCCCGTAAACATGTGGTAGATAGAAATTCCTTTACGTTAGGACGGATGTGAAGAAAATTTTGTCGTTTTTGAGTGTGGTCTGTGCCCCTCTTGCCTAAGATCTTACCCAGTATCTTTTGAATTCTTCGTTTCAGATCATTTTTTGAGAACAGACATGTCATTGGAAATGGTTTTGTAGAAGAAAAAAAAACAAAGTATCAAAATTTTGTGGTCCTTTGTGCGCTGCTCTTGTGATGAGTCTTCAATTTCGATTTCCTCTCCACGTCCAAACTAGAATCGAATGCTGTCAAAGGGGCAAGTTCTGGGACTGTCGTTATTATGGAATGTGGAGGGGAAACGCTCTGTCACACTGGGCTCTGCAGCTAACGATTATTGTTGTCAAGTATGGGGCCTGTCAACTGGGTTTTATTGGATCACAACAGGCGCCAGTGAACGACATAGAGGGGACGAAGCAGCCGTGCAGGTGTTCCGCTGTGGGTTGTCTTGTGACGACCTGAATATCGAGTGTTTTCCTGTGAACCTGGACAGGACACATTTTGTCAAAGTGTCGGAAAGGGAACAAAAGGGGGAAGGGGGGTGGGGGGTGGGGTTGTTGAATGAGAGGCGTAGGAATAACGTCTTGAGAGGACATGGAAAATGAACATTTATTTAAACAAAAAAAGAGCAAATAAAAGATGCTGCAGGGGGAGAAAATGAATGAAGAAATCCAAACAAAAAGGGAAATAAAGAAAAAATAAGCGCAAATTTCCTAATTATTCTTCACTCAAACTAAAAAAAAAAAATGACGAGAGTAATTTCAAAAACAAACAACAAGAAAAAAGACAAAAAAAAAAAAAAAAAAGAAAACACTAGCCGCCGTGGCAACGTGGGTTTAGCGCCGCGGGACTCCTGGCTGGGAGGTCGTGGGTCGAATCCCATCAGAGTCATGGGGTTTTTCGCACCGACGGCTCCTACCCAGAGTGAGGTTTGCTGCGGACTCAGTTGGGAGGACTTGGACCACACAGTCGAGTTTCATCCACTTAATGGATGCGTTCTGAGAGTGTGCTCAAATTTCCTGACCAACACTGCAGGTGCCTGGATCTCTCGGGCCTGGTTGACGCCGGGATATATTATGAAAGAAGCGTAGAGTAC
>JADBJO010025233.1:17500-24053 GCA_016801955.1 Conus betulinus
TTACGTGTGTGACCGTTTTTGATTACTTCGTCACGTGGGCAGCACACTCCGACTTCGATGGATTTTTATTCCCGTGTACGCAGGCTGATACTCCTGCGGACACTCCCTGTATAGAAAGGCAAGGAATAATCCCATCTATCCAAAAAAAGGGAGTGGAGTTTTGTATGTATGACCGTTTTTTTTTTTATCCCTCCATTAAGGCAGCCATAATCCAACTTCGGGGAAGGTGCATGCTATGTGTAACGTGTCATCCATACCAACGGCCAAACTGGCATTCTCTTGCGAAAGTTGGTGATGGGATTTTATGTGTGTGCAAGATGTTATGCGTGCGTTCACACACGGAACCTCGGTTTAGAGTCTCATTCAAAGGACTGTATGGGACAGGGATTTTGGAGACTGATAATGGTATGCTAGGAGCTTGTCTTGACTGAAGACAACCCCCGCATAACTATGCACAGCTTAACACATTTTGATGTAGCCTTGGTATTCTAGCCTATGTCAGTTGCTCTGACACAGCCTTAAGTCAGGCGCAAATTCGTGTTATAAATTATCTCTTTTTTAAAGTCCGTTGTTTGGCCTTTCTTCTATCTTATGTCTGCAATTTAATCGCTCTTCTAGTTTATCTGCATATTTTAATTTCTGAAACCTTTTCATTCCAGATTTTAAGACCTCTTCTTTATGTCCGTATTTCAACCCCTCTCCTGTTTTAATGTCAAACTATTTTCATATATAAGATCAAAAAGTTACCTGTCCATAGTCTCATATTACACGTCTGCGATAACTTAAAAATGCTTCCCGGTTGAAATGGTTGTTTTTTTTTTGTTGTTGTTGTTGTTGTTGTTGGTGTTTTCCAGTTGATGTGAAAACCGGTCTCTCTGATCTCTGGCAGAATGTGCAGATAGACTCCTATAACAGACACTGAACCAAAGGCTGACCGGAGCAAATATAAAAGCATTATAGGAAGAGGGTCAGAGGTGGGAGGAGGGGGGGGGGGGGGGGGGAGGGAATCTTGAAAGCAATGGCAATCAAAGTCACAATGTTGACAGTGCCGAGCGCGCTGCGCTGCGAACTTGGAGAAGAAGAAAGCAAGGAAGAAGAAGAAATGAAAAGGGGGGAGAGAGAAAAAAAGAGAAAATGATGGAGAAGGAAGAATAAGAGGAAGCAAAAGAAGGAAAAGAAAGAAGAAAGAATGAACGAAATAACGAAGCAATGAAACAAAGAAGACAATGAAAGGACAAGAATCAAATGTAAGGAAAAAGAGAATATCAGCAGAACAAAGGGAAAAAGTAAGAAAAAAAGAAGCGAAGGGAGGAGAAGGAGGACGGGGGGGGAGGAGAAAGGGAGAGGAGGAGGAGGAGAAGGAGGGGGGAGAAGAAGAGAGGAGGAAGAGGGAGAGGAGGAGGAGGAGGGGAAGAAGAGAAGAAGGAGGAGGAGGAATAGGAGAAGAAGAAGAAAAGGAAGAAAGAAACAAGAATAAGAAGAACAAACAACAACAACACGGAAGAGAACACAAAAAAGAAGAAGAAGAAGAAGAAGAAGAAGAAGAAGAGAAGAAGAAGAAGAAGAAGAAGGAGAAAGAGGAAGAGGAGGAGGAGAAGAAGGAAAAAATGAAAAACAAAAAAAAGGTAGGTGCGAGAAGAAAAGGTAGGTGAGAGAGAGAGAGAGAGAGAGAGAGAGAGAGAGAGAGAGAGAGAGAGAGGAGACTCTCAAGATTCAAATGTTTTATTCTTAAAGGCCATAGCCCCTTAGAATGGGGATGTACATCATAAATCATGTCGAAAATTGATCTTGGTATTCTTTATGTTACATACATGGTTCGCTTTTTGAATGCTTTATATAAATAAATCGCTAACTCTTTAACCGTGCTTTCATTTGATGACAACATTAACAAGGTTGATTTGAAAAGGCGTGGATTATTTGAAGTACTTTCTTGAGATGAATTCCTGTGTAAGTTCGTCTAGTACTGGACAAGCCAATACAAAATGAACTTCATCCTCTTTTGCATTTCACACAAAGGACAGACCAAATTTCTACTACATGACTGTCTATAACGAAAATAATGAGTAAAGAGATCGGAAACACCAAATCTAAACTTAGTCATGATGCGTTTTAAATGTTTGTCCATTTTCATTGATATATATACAGGTAAACATCGTAGATTATTAAACGTTCTATATAATTCAAATCTGTCACTGTTCTGTACATGACAATTCCAATTTTGCCAACTGCAATCAACGAGTCTTTCTCGGAATACCTGGATAAAAGCACTCATATCACCAACACCTTGGTTCATCCATACAATCCGAAACCATATTCACACAGTTTCATTCTCACATTAGTCACCCAGTTTTTTTCTTACCTCTGTCGTCCAATTCTACCAACATCCGATACGCTTTATATGGGAATCTGTGACCTTGCATCTGAGTAATTTTCAGCCAATATCGAACACACTTAATAATGGAATTCAAATATGTAGGAAATCTAGCCGTTCACCATATACCAAATCATCTGGCGTTTGCAATGACACATCAAGAAATGTCTTCAAAGCAAACAGATGTAACTTACACTGGAGATACAGGGGGGAAATGTTAATTCACCACCCACCACCACCCACCAACACCAACAACAACAACAACGACAACTCAACAAAAGCAACTGAGAGTAGGCAGAGATGCAAGCAAACGGTGAATGATTCATAGCACGCACACAGGCTTGCGCGCGCGCGCACACACACACACACACACACACATAAAACAGAGAGAGAGAGAGAGATAGAGAGAGAGAGAGAGAGAGAGAGAGAGAGAGAGAGAGAGAGAGATTCATGCATAATGCATGCACTGTACACGCACGCACGAATCTCGTGCGTGCTCTTACACATGATGAACACACCACACACACACACACACCACACACACCACACACACACACACGCACACACACATACACACACGAAACGAAAACACCACACACACACACACACACACACACACACACACACACACCACACACACACACACACACACACATTCTTCACAGATGGAGTGGCAACGTAATAGACAGACGAGATTCGCTGAAGGATTTCTAGTTCGATCATCAACTAACACACACACACCACACACACACACACACACACACACTCTCTCTCTCTCTCTCTCTCTGAGTCTCTCTGAGAGAGAGAGAGAGAGAGAGAGAGAGAGAGAGAGAGAGAGAGAGAGAGAGAGAGAGAGAGAGAGAGATCATCTGCGCGCGAGTGTTTCTGTGGAACACAGTCCGACAAGTAGACCGACGGACAGACAGAGATAGAGACGTGGACTGGAGGTCTGTACCCTACATGATGAGTTTACTGACCACGCATCTATCCCCCGCCATCACAGTCAACGGGTTCACTGCCCGTCTGAACACCTCTGCACAACAACAGTTATAACGGAAAAAGGCAGTTTTAACACGAGTCACGAATGTCCTCCATAAAGCAGTTTTTCTTCAAGCCCACCCTCCCCCCCATCCTTTCCTCCACCCCCCCCCCTCCACTCCACGACCCTTATCCCCTCCCCGTCCCACCCTCGGCCTTTCCCCTATTTTGTTTTCTTTCGTGAGAGGACGGAGATGGAAAGGGTCGAGTTATGTGCCTTTCTTCATTAACAAAACATTTTTTTCATCTCTCTCTCTCCTCTCTCCCTCATTCTTCAGTTCAGTGAGATCTTACTTACATTTAGAGTCCTTGTTGTTGTTGTTGTTGTTGTTGTTGTTGCTTTTGTTGCTGTTGCTTTTGTATCTTTGAAATCGTTAGATCCAAGTGCTGACATTCATCGACAAAAATTTGAAAAAACACACACACACACACACACACACAACACACACACACACACACACACACACACACACACACACAACACACACACACACACTATAAACGTTGACAAACGAATCACAAGTCAAAACGCGACGTGTTTCTACCTCTTAGGTCTTCTTCAGGCAAGAAACACAACACTCAGGACAACGAAAATGAACGGGCAATCACTTATCTTCATCCCATTCGGCGCAAGCTGAGCGTGGAATCAATCTGTTTAGATTTCCGCCTGCAGTCGCCTCTCCTTGCAACTACATGCGTCTGGATGTTTGCCTCTTAAGTATACATGGAGTTGCTGCTCGCGAGGATTCACTCACACCTGGGTTCCCAGTCATCGGAGTATCTACGGGCACTCATATGTTCTATGCAGCCCGCCAGGCTTCTGTATTTCCAGGGCGTGTCTGATAGCAAGATTGGTTATTGAGCAGGAGGAGGAGGAGAAGGAGGAGGAGGAGGAGGAGGAGAAGGGGAAGGAGAAAGAGAAGAGGAGAGAGAAAAAAAGGAGAATAACAAACATGTAGGAGAACAAGATTTAATGGAAGAAGAAGAAGAAGAAGAAGAAGGAGGAGGAGGAGGAGGAGAAGAAGAAGAAGAAAATCGGATGAGAAGGAGACCAGGAGGAGGAGAAAGGAGAAGGAGGAGGAGGAGGAGGAGGAGGTCGAGAAGGAGGAGGAGGAGGAGGAGGAGGAGGAGGTCGAGAAGGAGGAGGAGGTCGAGGAGGAGGAGGAGGAACAAAACAAGGGGGAGAGGGAGGTCCAGGAAGAGGAAGAGAGGAGGAGGAGGAGGGAGGAGAAGGAGGAGGTGGTCGAGGAGGAGGAGGAGGAGGAGAAGGAGGAGGAGGAGGAGAAGGAGGATGAGAGGAGAAGGGGAAGGAGAAAGAGAAGAGGAGAGAGAAAAAAGGAGAGATAACAAAAATGTGGGAGAACAAGATTTAATGGAAAGAAGAAGAAGAAGAAGAAAAAGAAGAAGAAGAAGAAGAAGAAAGAAGAAGAAGAAGAAGAAGAAGAAGAAGAAGAAGAGGAGGAGGAGGAGGAGAAGAAGAAGAAAAAGAAATGAGAAGGGAGGAGACCAAACGTATGACGTTCAAACATGTGAAAGTTTCAAAGCGCAGCAGAATCGACCATTGTGAAAAACAAACAAACAAACAAACAACCCTACATTTCTAAGCTTTTCATACCGCTCCCCCATTCCACCCCCACACCCCTCCTTCACCTCCCGTTCCTAAGATAACAAGGAAGATGGACAAAGGGAAGTGTGAAGGGGGAAGAGGTGTAGGAGGGGGTAGTTGACGGGGAAGGGGAGGGTGGTAAGACAAGATGGCCGTCCACGGATGTTCAGCCAAGTTGTCATCACAGAAAGAAAGGACAGACAAGCCAGCTGAGCAGGAATCCTCTTTCCCCAGGGAGGTGGGAACTGCTGTCTCACTTCATGTGAACTTCGGGCCTCGAACTTCTCTGGCCGCTTTCCTCATGCACTCTAGTCACGTTCTCCCGAGCTTTCCTCCCCCCCCCCCCCACACACACACAAATCACACACACAGAGACTAGGACACACACACACACACACCACACACACACACACACAGCACACACCACACGAACACACACACACACACACACACACACACACACACACACACACACACACACACACACACACACCACACCACACACACACACACACACACACCACACACAACATATACATACACACACGCACACGGGGAGAGGAGAGAGAGAGAGAGGAGCGAGAGAGGAGACAGAGACAGAGAAGAGAGGACAGAGAGAGACAGAGACAGAGAGAGTAGGGTAAACAACAAGAGACAGGCAGATGAAAATGGAAGGAAAAGAGAAAGGAAGAAGAAACTGAGAGTAAAAAACTGAAAGAAGAGGAGAGAAAGAAGAAAGCAGATTGTGTAACGAAGAAAAAAACTGCAACAACAACTAACACTATTAGAGAGAAGAAGAAGAAGAAGAAGAAGACGGAGGAGGTGGAGGAGGAGGAGCGGAGAAGAAGAAGAAGAAGAAAGAAGAAGAAGAAGAAGAAGAAGAAGAAGAGCAACAACAACAACAACAACAACGAGGAGGAGAAGGAGCAGCAGCAGCAGCAGAAGAAGAAGAAGAAAAAAAAGAAAGTAGAACGAGGAGGAGAAGGAGGAAGAGGAGGAGGAGGAAAAAAATAAAGAACAGATACAAGAAAAAACAACTACCAAAAACAAGTGATGTGAAAATGGGGGAAAGTAGCCCAAGAAGAAGGGGGGAGGAGGAGGTAATGCCTTGAAACTGTGCTCGGCCTGACCGACTTTTCACCCCAGACAACGAGCTGGGATTCTTCCACTCCGGCCGAATCCAGGATGCTTAAAAGGATCTCTTCCGTAACATGGCCTTCAAAGAAAAACGCTTTCGCACGTCGACATGGCACGTGACAGGACAGGGAGTCAAGGGGCTGATATCGCCCCTGCCTGACCGGAAAGTCTGCTCGGAAGCTTGATAGACTTCGAACCTGAGATAGACTTGGAAACCCTGAGATTAATTATAATATATTATATATAAAAAAAAAAACAGGGGGGGGGGGGAGGGGAGGGACGAGTGGAAGATCAATGTACCAAGCATGTGATTTGCATTGAAACAAAAAAAAAAATCTCCTTTACATCACTGAAAAATGTTGTCTTTTCATGATACTCAAAAGTAAAACGTTGGTAGAAAA
>JADBJO010025234.1:0-24052 GCA_016801955.1 Conus betulinus
AATGTATTGATTTTTTGTGGTGTCATTTGCCAATTTGGGTGGGTTCATTCTCAGTCAGTCAGTCAATGGCTGGTGTTCTACGCAAGATTCTAATGCAGTAATGGACAAATTGTTTATTCTAACGTCATCAGACCTGCTTTGCTTTCGGGATCAATTGAATAACTTTTTTGTTTTTATTTAAAGAAAGAATCGAGCAACAATCATGCACTTACTGACGAACTCAACTTGAGTCGGTCAGCGGTTGACTTTAAAACATCATAATTATTAAGATTCCTGGCGTTATATTGATTAGTGAATCAGTGAATACTGCTGACACTTTCCCAACTCAGTTGCAGTGTCATGGTCCATATCAGTATGACCCAGGTCGATTGGAGCTTCTAACATACATGTCAAACCATTAAACATTTTCAAACTTCATGTTAGGCCTACTGTATGATGGTATATTCTGTGGAAAGTTGATGTTCGCCCATCAGGCCAGCATGTTTTGGATTTTTTCCACCACATGGTGATGTCAAATGCATTTGTATTATTACCAATGCATGAAACGCTTCTTCAGATATGCTTCAAGTTGTATTCTAATAGTTGTAATATAATTCTTCTTCAACATCATCATTTGTTTGAATCCATAACCAGCTTCATAGCTTTTCAGATTCTGTTGCATCTTTTGTAGGTGTTTGTATTCATATCATCCATTACCACAAGACGGTTAAGAATATTATGCATGTTTACATGCACAGAACCTCGGTTTAAAGCTTCTCCAAACGACTTTTTTTTTTCCATGAGAGAGGGGTCAGAAGCAGTGTCAATTCTGTGAGAAAAGTCCCCGTTCACTGAAACAGCCTAGCAGAAATTGGAACAAGTAATGCCAGGGTTACCAGGTTTACAGACCAGTGCTTGAATAAATGAGCTATTCTGGCCTCCATTTGATAATAAGATAAGATAATGTTGCTTATAGCCCAGCCTACCGCAAAGGGCTACATCGGGGCTGTCACCACGTTAAAATCAACTCACAAGTCATTAAAAAAAAAAAAAAAAAAACTTTCACACATCTCTTTAAATGACATCTTCTAGAAACGCACCAGAAACTTCCTTAAAGATCTTTCTTCCATAAAATCTTAAATCAGATGAAAAAATGTTCGTCTCTCTCAAAAACCCAAAGATCACGTCAGGCGGGACATCTCTGAAAAGGACCATTTGATAATTGCATGTGTGCATAACATCAGTGCATTGTTATCTCTCACTAAAAAAAAAAAAAAAAAAAAAAAAAAAAAAATTGTAACTCTGAAAGAAATACACTCATATACTCTTACACACGCACACACACACACACACACACACACACACACACACACACACACACGTCCTAACATAGTGATCACTGAGATGCAGAATGTATATAAACGAAGCATTGGAAGTCCAGCTCTGAAGCATGAAACATTACCGTGTGCATCACTTTGACACTCATTTTTCAGATCAAAAGCGCAGGCCTGTAAGTCATCAAGCAGCTAGGATTAAGTGAATGCAATAGGCTTAGCACATGACACAAATAGCTAGTGTTCTTTTTTTCTGCTCCACTCATGCACATGCACGACTCTTATGTCAGAATGTTTCTCCTTTACTGGCACGAAAATACAGGAGTCAGCTGTAGAGGAAACAGTTGTTGAGGTCACTCCACCTGTATCATCAATATGCATATGCTTCAGTCAATATACCTACTTCTGATGTCATCAGAATCACCATCAGTGATGGTGATCATGTGGTGACATCAAAAACATTGAAAACATGCTCTGATGCGGATGTACACTGGTTATATGAAAAAGATTGAATGTGTGAAGAATTTTTTTTTCATGGCATCTGTGTTGTGCATGCCAGCTAATTTTCTTTTTGTGTATCGCTTGAACCTCTGAAAATGGAAAGTGATTTTTGATAAATTCTGAAAGATTTTAATGACCCTTGAATTTTAGATATGTTGGGAACACTTTACTCTTACACATTCGACACTCACCATTGTGGATGCTTCAACAGCAGATAGAGTTTGTTACAGAGCTAGTCAAAGATGTTGATGTATCAAGTCTTTTTACAGAATTGTGTTGGGAGAGCTGAAGTATACAGAGGGTGTTTGGTACTGATACATCATGTCTCGTCAGGAAGTGCATTGAAGAAGTGAAGTAGACAGGATGGTAGCTATTGATACATGATATCTTGTTACAGAATAGTGTTGGAGGTTTTCAAGAAAGGTGACCATGAAGCTGGTGAAAGCGTCAAGGTCTTTCGTAGATGTTAATACATCATGTCTTGTTATAAAGCTATGTTGAAGAGAAGGATAAAGATGTTGATATAATGTTGTGTTTCATTACAGAACTGTGCTTGTTGATGACACATAGGGTCTTGTTACAGAATTGTACTGACAAAGTCAAGGAGTACCCAGAAGATAAGTGAAGGTGATTCATCGTATCTTGTTACAGAATCGTGATGACAAAGTGAACTACACACTAACACAGAGCATGGTAGAAGCTGATGCACCATGTCTTTTTACAGAATCATGTTTAACAAAGTGAACTGCACAGAGGATGGTAGAAGCTGAAACACCATGTCTTGCTACAGAATTTTGTTGATGAAGTGCACTCCACAGGGTGAAAAGTTGATACACCATGTCTTGTTACAGAACTGCGTTGAAGAGGTGAGGCAGGCACGGCATGGCGACCATAGAGAAGCTGGTGAAGGCCTTTGAAGGTCTCAAGGTCTTCCAGCCTGCCGGGGCCGGTGCTGAAGATTCTTCCAAGTCAGTCTTTCCATCTTCCTTCTGTCTCTCCCACTTCTCGCTGTCTCTCCCACTTCTCGCTGTCTATCCCACTTCTCGCTGTCTCTCCCACTTCTCTGTCTATCCCACTTCTCGCTGTCTCTCCCACTTCTCTGTCTATCCCACTTCTCGCTTTCTCTCCTGCTTCTTGCTGTCTCTGCCACTCTGCCACTTCTCACTGTCTATCCCACTTCTTGCTGTCTCTCTCCCACTTCTCGTTGTCTCTCCCACTTCTTGCTGTCTCTCTCCCACTTCTTGCTGTCTCTCCCTTCTCGCTGTCTCTCCCACTTCTCGCTGTCTCTCCCACTTCTCACTGTCTCTTTCCTACATCTCGCTGTCTCTCTGACTTCTTGCTGTCTCTCCCATTTTTCACTGTCTCCAACTTCTTGCTGTCTCTCCCACTTCTCGCTGTCTCTCCCACTTCTTGCTGTCTCTCCCACTTCTCACTGTCTCTCACTTCTCATTGTCTCTCCCACTTGTCACTGTCTCTCCAACACCTCACTGTCTCTCCCACTTCTTGCTGTCTCTCCCACTTCTCACTGTCTCTCCCACTTCTCGCTGTCTCTCCCACTTCTCACTTTCTCTCTCCCACTTCTTGCTGTCTCTCCCACTTCTTGCTGTGTCTCTCCCACTTCTCGCTTTCTCTCTCCCACTTTTCGCTGTCTCTCCTACTTCTTGCTGTGTCTCTCCCACTTCCCGCTGTCTCTCCACTTCTTGCTGTCTCTCTCCCACTTCATGCTGCTGTCTCTCCCACACCTCACCGTCTCTCCTACTTCTCATTGTCTCTCCCACTTCTCGCTGTCTCTCCTACTTCTGAATGTCTCTCCCACTTCTCCCTGTCTCTCCCACTTCTCACTGTCTCTCTCCAACATATTGCTGTCTCTCCCACTACTTGCTGTCTCTCCCACTTCTCGCTGTCTCTCCCACTTCTCACTGTCTCTCCCACTTCTTGCTGTCTCTCCCACTTCTTGCTGTATCTCACACTTCTTGCTGTGTCTCTCTCCTCCCACTTCTTGCTGTGTCTCTCCCACTTCTCATCGTCTCTCCCCACTTCTCGCTGTCTCTCCTGCTTCTCCTGTCTCTTCCACTTGATGCGATCTCTCCCACACCTCGCTGTCTCTCCTACTTCTCATTGTCTCTCCCACTTCTCGCTGTCTCTCGTACTTCTGACTGTCTCTCCCACTTCTTGCTGTCTCTCTCCACTTCTCGCTGTCTCTCCAACATATTGCTGTCTCTCCCACTTCTTGCTGTCTCTCCCACTTCTCGCTGTCTCTCCCACTTCTGCTGCTGTCTCTCCCACTTCTCGCTGTCTCTCCCATTTATTGCTGTCTCTCTCCCCATTTCTCGCTGTCTCTCCCACTTCTTGCTGTGTCTCTCCCACTTCTCACTGTCTCTCCCACTTCTCGCTATCTCTTCCTGCTTCTCACTGTCTCACCCTTTTCTTGCTGTGTCTCTCCCACTTCTCGCTGTCTCTCCTGCTTCTCCTGTCTCTCCTACTTCTCCCTGTCTCTCCCACTTCATGCTGTCTCTCCCACTTCTTGCTGTCTCTCCTGCTTCTCCTGTCTCTCCTACTTCTCCCTGTCTCTCCCACTTCATGCTGTCTCTCCCACTTCTCGCTGTCTCTCCTGCTTCTCCTGTCTCTCCTACTTCTCCCTGTCTCTCCCACTTCATGCTGTCTCTCTCTCCACTTTTCCGCTGCTGTCTCTCCCACTTCTCGCTGTCTCTCCCCCACTTCATGCTGTCTCTCCCACTTCATGCTGTCTCTCCCACTTCATGCTGTCTCTCCCACTTCTCGCTGTCTCTGCCACTTTTCGCTGCCTCTCCCACTTCATGCTGTCTCTCCCACTTCATGCTGTCTCTCCCACTTCTCCCTGTCTCTGCCACTTTTCGCTGCCTCTCCCACTTCATGCTGTCTCTCCCACTTCATGCTGTCTCTCCCACTTCATGCTGTCTCTCCCACTTTTCGCTGCCTCTCCCACTTCTCGCTGTCTCTCCCACTTCATGCTGTCTCTCCCACTTCATGCTGTCTCTCCCACTTCATGCTGTCTCTCCCACTTCTCGCTGTCTCTGCCACTTTTTTTCGCTGCCTCTCCCACTTCATGCTGTCTCTCCCACTTCATGCTGTCTCTCCCACTTCTCCCTGTCTCTGCCACTTTTCGCTGCCTCTCCCACTTCTCGCTGTGTCTCCCACTTCTCGCTTTCTCTGCCACTTCCTGCTGTCCATCTGATTCTCTGACTGTCTCTCTCTTTTATTCAGTGCTACTGCGAGTGTATTATGCAAATTTATTATTTCTTTCTTTTGAATTTTACTGTTGTTGTTACACATTTTTATTTGTTGTAGTTTACCTTGGTACAACATTTATGATTTGAAATTATTGTTGACTTCTACCTTGCCTGTTTTATAGTAACCACAGACTTTGGGGAAAAACATAATGTAATGACCATTACAAAATGGCAAATCATCATGGGGGGGACCTTCAGAGAATGGCAGGTGTCTTCTCTGGACCACCTGTTCTTATCCTATATAATCTTCAGTGTGGATTTTTTTAACACTGCGTTAGAAAAAAGGTGCTAAATGTTATGTGAAAAGAGGTAATGAACTGAATTGCTGATTGTCATACAGGCAAGAAAGATTACCTACATTTCCTTCCATCTTGTCTTGTACTTTTCATCATTATACAGATGTTTATATTATTTCCAAGTTTATTTCTTCCTGTCAAGAAGACACATGTCTACATTACGTAATTTGGCAAATTATGCGAAGGAGAGGCTTTTAATCTGAATAAACTGCCATGACATATTGTATTCTGTTTCATTGTCTTTCCAGTTATTCTGGCCATGACAATTACTGTCATACTGCATTTTATTTGTGTGTGTGCCAATGTATTTGCATATAATTGATTACATTCTTGTAAGCTTTGGTATGAACAGTCTGTGTTTTATTTATGTGCCTGTACATGTGTGTGATGGTGATGATGATGGGCAGCTGTTTGAATTTCATACTATGTATGTGAAATACTAGGAAAAAGGAGCAGCCACCCAACAAGAAAGAGAAAATCCATAACTGCAATGCTGTGGGCAGACTGTATTTGTGCCCCCAACATGAGGTAAGCACATGTTATGAAAGTAACAATAGTAATCACAATGATAATAATACAAGTTTCAGATTGTTGCCACACCCACAAAACCTTTCACATGAATTTTTCAAATGGTATGTCACATAAACAAGCTCATGCTGTCACTTTCGTGTTGCAGTAGTGCCAAGATGGGAAAGGTTTCTCCACTGTCTCACTTGATCTTATGAAGCAGCAGAATAATAATGATATTAATTATTATTATAATGATAATGATAATTTTGAGAAGCACCAAAAAGCCAATAAATTATGCATGTCAGAGTTCATTCTGAAATGTGAATGAATACTTCTCGATCAATTTGGGATATAAAACAAACAAGTTGTCTGCAGCATTTGGGAAGGAATTGTTTTGCATCCTTGTGCACACCATATAGTCAGCAGTGAGAAAAATGCTACCGAAGTCAAAGGGGAGATTGACTGTATCACAAACCTGTCAACAGAATTTGAACAAAAAATTCTTTGTGTAATATCTGTTTTAACATTTGCATGAAGAAATAATCTGTTTTAATGTTTGCAAGAGAAAATGATCTTCTGAAATAAGCACATCAAAGAAGTCGACAATCTTCTCTCAGTCAAGGGGTTATTTTCTCTTACAGAGGTAAAGGTGGAAATTGCCAGTTTTGTAAGCAAATTAAACATTACGCTTTGCTTTGGTGATAGTCAGTCTTACTTCAAGTGTAAGTGATGTTCATGCATCCATATTCTAACACTAAACACACACACACACACGCACACGCACACACACACACACACACACACACACACACAGCTTTTGTGAGGCAAAAATGATGTAAAGCTAGGGATCAGTGAAAAGTAGTCTTGAGAGATGGTTTAAAGGAAGAGAGAATCAGAGATGCAGAGAAAGGTTTGCTCTTTCCAGAGGTTCTTCAGAGGAGAAGGAACACTCCCATAGGTCTTGGTATAAAAACCGTGAACATGAAGGAGATGTGTATAACTATATTTTTGCCACAAACTTGATGAAAACAAAGCTTCTTTTCCTCCCATAACTCTGTGGCAAGTGATAAGAGCACCACGCTGAAGAACAGTTCTCTAGGTTCCTCCAGTTCTGTCAGTTATGTGTCAAGGCCTTGTTTTCTGCTGATGTTTTTTTCCTTGCCTAATCTGCAGTCTTGTCAAGCCATCGTTTTTTTTTCCGTCTCCCAGGAGTCACAGGTCCGCTACACTGAAGAACAGTTTACCAGGTTCACCCAGTTTATTCATTTATGTGCCAAGGCCTTGTCCATTCTGCAATGATGTCAGTCCATTGTTTTTCTTCTGTCGTCCCTTCCTTCTCCCTTCTTCAACAGTTCCTTCAGAGACTGTTTTTTGCAAGGTCATTGGATCTTGTTACATGACCATACCAACATATTTCTTTACTTAGTTAACTAATGTCAGGTTCTCAGTACAGTGTGATGCATGATGGTTTGACACACTTGTTCACTGGTGATGTGATCAGCGTATCGTATGTTTAGGATCTTGTGGTAACACTTCATTTCCATGGCTTGGAATCTTCTTTCCAGATCAGGTGTGCGAGTCTTGCCCTCATACAGGAAGATGAAATATACCAGTGCCAGCAGGTGCCCGAACTTGTGTTTCATGAAGATGTCATTGTCTTTCCAGTCTTGACAGTGCTGATGCTGCCTATGCTGCCCACAGGAGAATTTCTGGTTTGGATCCTTCACTGCTGATGATTGGATCCTAGATGACTGTGGAATAGTTCCTGACTTCTGTCCATGGACAGTTATATCAGTATTGATGGCGATATTGTGGTTGGCCATCAACTTTGTCTTATCAGCACTAATTTCCTAGCCTTATCTTGATGTTTCTTCCAGTGTTTGAACAAGTATGACGAGTTTATGTTCATTGCCAGCCAGGCCATCAAAGTGATCAGCATAGCGAAGATTTGTGACGGTTCTTCCTCGATAGCTGGGTATGTTTCCATGATCTTCAAGTGCATCAGTCATAATGCATTGCAGGAATATGTTAATAGGTTTGGGAGATAGAAGCAGCCCTGATGAAGTCCAACTGAAGAACTGAACCATTCACCAATAGCTCCAATAACAGTGCATTAGCGCTGCACTAGTTATGTTGGAGTACAGTTGCTGGATGGTGTTGATCAGCTTTTGTTTGACGTTAAATTTCTCCAGTAGGATCCACAAAGGCAGAAGCATGTATAGTGAGTGACTGCTTGTGTCCCAAGTTTGAGTTAAATATCGGAACACACTCTTCAGTCTTCCTTCTTGAAAATAATTTTTGGGATTGGAATCTTGGTATTTCCCCAGTGGAGGTCCAATCAGCATTGTGTTTACATCGTGAATCTGTTCATGAGAGACTTTAAATAGTCTCCACAGAAAGCATGAACATTTTGGTTGCTGACTATTCATACTTTCAGCAAGAGATGTCTGGCAGTTTCCTTTTTTTTCTGTCAATGGGATATATTGCTTATGCAGGGAAGCTCAAGGTTTCATTTATAGTAGATATTAAGATAAAGCTGTTTTTTGTTGCTTGTTTTTTCTTATTTGTTTGTTTCAATGAATGTTTGTCTGTGCTGCAGAACTGTCATGCCATTTTGCTGTGTTTCAGAACGATTGCGGACTTTCCCAAGTTTCTAGGCATTGCAGTGGAAGCCTTTCTGACCTTGTGTGATGATTCAGAGGCTGACATTCGCATGGTGGCTGATGAATGCCTGAACCGGACCATCAAGGTAGATTTCACATTGTGTGTGCGTTGTTGTCTGCTTTAACTTTTACCCTATGTATCGCCCACTGATGGATGGCAGCGTGATGCTCCATTTACAACATTCTGCCCAGTACTTGGTGGCACTGTCTGAGTGCACAGCAAATGCATAAAACTAGATTTTTTTTAAACTCTAACAGTACTTTTAGATGTCATAATTGAATCCACCTATAAAAGCCAGTTATCAAATTAGACTGGAAATCTCACTTGGAAATATAAAACAAAAATAGCAAAGCTCTAAACATGCTACTAAAGCAATATATATGTGAAGTTGGTACCTGGTTAAGCCCTTTGTCTTTCATGTTGGCTATGTGGAGAAGCTGTTGATTCTTGAATTTTCTGCAAACCTGCCTGAATGTGCCTCAAATGAGCTGTGTCAAGGATCACCAAACCAGGTGGATTGATACGCATTTTATGGTGTCCCTCAGTATGCCTCCAGCAGCTTTGTGTTGAGATGATCACCAGGCTTTGTTGTGTTCCTTGGTGTGCCTCATCAGCCATGTTTGACATGCTCACCAGACCTTGCTGGAAACCAACCTGGGCCGCCTGCAGGTGGAGCTGTACAAGGAGATCAAAAAGAACGGAGCCTCTCGCTCTCTGCGTGCTGCCCTCTGGCGATTTGCTGACATGTGCCACCTCATCAGACCTCAGAAATGCAGGTAATACAATTGGTAGTGCAGGTGGTGTGTGATATGTGTTCCCTTGAACAGACCTCAGAAATAAGGAAATGTGACTGCTCCTGGTGATTGTAACACGTCACCTTACCAAATCTTAGAAATTCAGAGAACACAATTGATGGTGATGGTTGTGGCATGTGTCACCTTCTCAGACTTCAGAAATACAGTAGACACACAAGGCGTTGTGGTGGTTGTGTTATGTCATTTTGTCAGACCTCAAAAATACAGGCAACTTTATGGTGGTTGTGACATGTCTCACCTTATCAGATTTCTGAAATACAGGTAGAAAAAAAAACGGTGGTGGTGATGTCATGTCTCACCTCATCAGATCTCTTAAAATACAGGTAAAATGACTGGTGGTTGATGGTGATTGTGACATGTCTCACCTCATCAGATCTCTAAAATACAGATAAGACAACTTGTGGTGGTGGTGGTTATGATGTCTCACCTCATCAAATCTCTAAAATACAGGAAACACAAATGATGTTGGGGATGGTTGTGACATGTCTCACCTCATCAAATCTCTGAAGTACAGGTAATACAACTAGTGGTGGTGGTGGTGGTGGTGGTGATGATGATATAAGTCACCTCAGAAATCTGGGTGACATGACATAGTGATGGCTGTGATTTGATCTTTACATTCACCCAGGAACTTGTGTTTTTTCCCCCACACTGTGGTTTTGTCTGCCTGTCAACAAGATTGCTGTAAAACTACAGAACTGATTGTACAGAAATGTGGTGGAGAGCTGCAGTGTGGTCTGTGGAGGAACTCACCACATTATGGTGCAGATCCTCAATGGAAAGCTGCCATGTGGTTGTCAAGGGACTCATCGCATTGTGGTGCTGATACTCAATGGAAAGCTGCCATGTGGTTTGTCAAGGGACTTATCGCATTGTGGTGCAGATCCTCAATGGAAAGCTGCCATGTGGTTTGTCAAGGGACTCATCACATTGTGGTGCAGATCCTCAATGGAAAGCTGCCATGTGGTTTGTGGTGAAACACATCACATGGTGAAGCAGATCCTCAATGGAAAGCTGCCATGTGGTTTGTCAAGGGCTCATCACGTTGTGGTGCAGATCCTCAATGGAAAGCTGCCATGTGGTTTGTGGTGAAACGCATCACATGATGATGCAGATACTCAGTGGAAAGCTGCCATGTGGTTTGTGAAGGAACCCATCACATTGTGGTGCAGGTCCTTAATATGGATCCTGACCAAAGGGAGGATCTATGATGCTTTCAGCAAGATGATGTAGAAACTACTGAAACCTTTTAGAAGAAAACTTGATAAAAATATGGAACATGGCCCAGGGTCATGCCCTGGATAATTTCCTTCTCTCCTAAATCTTGAGATAAAAAAAAGTTGCCTTTGCTTATATAGAAGAGCATGATGCCTCTGTGTCACTTTATGCCTACTTATGTATGTGGTTATCCATGTGTGTGTGTGTGTGTGTGTGCATGTGTGTGTGTGTGCGTGCGTGCGTGCGTGCATGTGTGTGTGTGTGTGTGTGTGCAGGCCATATATAGTGAACCTTCTGCCCTACATTGCACGGATCTGCCGGCGTGAAGAAGAAGCAGTACAGGAGACACTGTCCAACTCCATGCCCAAGATCTGCTCCGCTCTCATGGCCTTCGCCAATGACTCGGAAGTCAAGGTCAGGAGTCAAGATGACTCAAGGCTGGTTGTGTATGGGGAAAGGGAGGGAGCATGTGGGGCAAGTGAGGGGCTTTGAAAGCTTTTGTTTGACAGTGGGTCACATGACAATGGGTTTCCTAGAGACAGGAAGCAGTGATCAGCTTGGTTAGCAGACATGGGAATTATGGCATTGAGGTCTGCATCCTTAGGTCAGATGTATCAGAGTGTATACATGACCATATTTGCCATCAGTCTTTTTTTTATAAGAAAAATGGCACTATTGTAGCCCTCTGTCCTGTGATAAATGAACAGGCATCACTCTGGCATACTATGAAGTCTATATGTCAGACCTAAACCAGTAAAATCCTTCTCTGAGCATGATCTGGGGAGTAGTGTTCAGTGCAGTTTTCATGTCTGTGTTTATAAAGCCTGAACAAGATGTAGGAGGCAAACATTTTCTTTTCTGGTCTATAATATAAATGGAATAAAGGATACTGTGCACAGTATATGAGTGTATGTTTGTATTTTGCTGTGTTTATTCGGTAAAGCTGCAGTCTGTTTCAGTCTGTTTCATTCACCATGTCACTGTGGTGTTCTCTCTTTTCTCAGCATTCAGTGGTCAGCTGAGTGAAAGGATAGTGACCACACATTCTGCTTTTGATTGTCATAGTATATTCTGTAAGCAAACACACACTGATCTCACCACACTTCACCATACATATTTTGCTCAAGTGTGTGCACATGCATACATACGCATGCACACATGTATACAACACTCACTGGTGCATGCACACACACACACACACACACACACACACACACACACACACACACACACACACACACACACACAAAACACAATAAAGCACAACACAACACAACACAAAACACATCACAACATGATACAATAACACAACACGACTCTCAACACCACAACATCCTACAACACACCACAACACAACATACCCTTCTCAGTTGACAGGTAGTGGAGGATAGTGATTAAAGCAGTTCACTGTCTCTGATAACATCTTTCTTTACAGCCAGACTTGGGGATATAGAGAGAAAGTGGATGAATTTGCTACTACGAAATGTCCATTCTGAAAATTAATAGATCGCTACAACCAATTTTTCATGCTATTGACTTCATCTTCTGGGGTTTTGTTGTGCTTTGGTGATGTGTTGAAGCCAATATGCAGCTCCTTTCCTTGTTTGTAATCATTTAATGATAGAGCAGACTATGAGCCAGTGTTGTGTGTTGTGTGCAGGCCTTACTGAAGTCATTCCTGACCAACCTAGTGTCGCCATCTGCTGTGTGTCGTCGAATGGCTGCCAGTAGTCTGACCCTCATATGCCAGTATTCCCGCGCTCCCCAGTCTTTCTTCACCTACCTCATCACTGTCATTCTGGGTGAGTGCCCACTGACAGTTCTGCACTTTTCTCTCTGTGTTCATCTACCTCATCATCATCACACTGGGTGAGTGTCTATAGGTAGTTCTGCAATTTTCTCTATATGTTCACCTACCTCATCACTGTCATTCTGGGTGAGTGTCTACTGATAGTTCTGTGCTTTATTCTCATTATCTACTTCATTACCATCATTCTGCATGTTAGTGTCCCTTGCTGGTAGTACTCTCACACTCCTCTCTTTCTTCACCCACCTCATCACTTTCATAGGGTGAGTGTCCATTTCTAGTTTCTTCTATTGTCTTCTCTCTTTCTTCATGTTCCTGTCATTCTGGGTAAGAGTCGATTGGTAGTTTTCCGCGTCTCTCTCTTCTCCAAGCTCACTGTCATTATACATTTCGTTTTTTTCTTCTTCAACAGTTTCATCATGCATCATTATAAGTGACTGTCCATTGGTAGTTGTCCTGCCCTCCACTCTCTATCTTCACCTGTTTCACTGTTATTCTGGATGAGTTTCCCTTGATAGCTGTCTTGTGCAACTCTCTCCTGTATGTACCTTACCATCACTCTGAGTGATTGTCTGCTGGTAGTACTCCTGCTCTCCTGTCTTTTTTCATCACCCTCATTACCATCATTCTGTTGAGGATTGCCATATGTCTGTACAGCCAACCAATTATCGTTGATGTGATGATGACTATTCTGTTTTGGAAACAGTGGTGTGTCGTAGGGTGATCCTGTATCGGTGATGTTGACTGGCTGGCTCTGTTAGGATGATGACTGTTCTGTATATCCAAAGCTGGTGTTGCCGGTGGACAAGGAATTTGATGAGTACAGTTTGTTAGGGTTGATCCAGTGTCTGAGACACTGACTTGCTGGCTGTGACAACCATGACTTTTCTTTAAAACAACTGTCCCGTGTTTTTTTCAGAACTGGTGTTGCCGGTGGACAAGGAGCACAATGTGTACAGCTTGTTAGGTGTCATTCTGTGCCTGCGTCACGTGCTGCCCCACCTGTGCCCCACCCTCAGCGACCACTCCCAGGGCCTGAAGGACAGCTTTGGATCGAGGGAGACGGAGTCGGAGAAGGAGGAGGGAGTCAGCACAGAACAACTGCTGAAGGTACACGGGGATTCTGTGAGGAGGAGGGATGCTGCATCCATTGCCATGTATGTGTGCATGTCTTTGTGAGATCATGTATTGTATGGTGGAACGTTCTGGATGCAACTGGTGTTTCTATGTGTGAAATATTCAGGCTGCTATCTTTTGAGGAGAGTATGTCACAATCGTTCAGCGCCAGTATATAAGAGAAATTCAGGCAGCAATCGCTGGGAAGGGCTTGTCACCATAGCACTGCATCAGCTTTTAATGTGAAAAATTTTGCTGCTGTCGTTTGAAGAGAGCATGTCACCATCACAGTACCAGTTTCTGTTTGAAATTCAGACTGCTGTCTTTTGGGTTGAGCATCACACCATAGAACAGCACTAAATTTTGTGAAAAATTCAGACTGCTATCTTTTGGGTATAGGGTGACCCCATAATACAACACCAGACTCTTGTGTGAAATTCAGACTGCTATCTTTTGGGGAGAGCATTCCACCATATTACAGCACCAGTCTCTGTGTTAAATTCAGAATGGTATCTTTCGAGGAGAGCTAATCACCATAAGCACAGTCTCAGTTTCTGTATGAAATTTACACTGCTGTCTTTTGGGGAGAGCATATCACCATAGTATTGCATCAGTTTTCATTGGATATTCAGACTGCTGGCTCTTGGAGAGAGCAACATGTCACCACAGTGCATCAATTTCTGTGGGAAATTCAGACTGCTTTGTTTAGGGGAGTGAGTGGTAGCATAGATATGCATCAGTTCTGTGGGATTTTCAGACTGCATGCTTTTGGGAAGAGTGTGGCTTGCTATAGCACCAGATTCCTAGTAAAATTCAGAATATTTGGGGGTGGGTGGGGATTCTACACTCGGTGCAGTTACTGTAAGATCTTTTGTATTGCCAGATCTGGCAAATTCAGCATCACCCACCATTTTTCCCCCATTAAAGAATGTATACATTTTTTCTTAATCAAAATAGTAGTTTTGTGAAAAAATGCACCAATAGCATTTTTAGGGTAAGCAGGTCTGCAGGTGTGTTGAGTGTGTTGTTGTTGGTGGTGTGTGTGTTTGTGTGAGACCCTACAGTTGTTGCTGTGACACATCTGAGCCACCCAGACAACAACATGGTGACTGGTTCCCTTTGCATTTCATTGTATCATGACCTGTGTATTATATGTGTTGTTGTTGGTGTTGTGTGCATCAGATCCTACAGTCATTGCTGTATCACCTGAGCCACCTGGAGCACAACATAATGACAGATTCCCGTTATATTTCATTGTTATTATTACCTACCTTGTTATATGTATTGTTATTGGTGGTGTGTATGCTTTCCCTTATGTTTCATTGTATTATGACCTGTGTATGATATGTGTTGTTATTGGTGGTGTGTGTGTTTTCCTTTGTTTCATTGTTATCATTACCTGCGTATTAAATGTGTTGTTATTGGTGGTGTGTATGTTTTCCTCTGTGTTTTATTGTACTATGACCTGTGTATTGTATGTGTTGTTATTGGTGATGTCTGCATCAGATTCTACAGTTATTGCTGTATCACCTGAGCCACCCAGACCACAACGTGGTGACTGCCTCCCTGGAGGCCATGCAGCAGATGCTGAAGCACCCCCACCCCACCTTGCTGAGGATCTTGCTGACGGAGGGCGGGGTGCTCAGAACCTACATCTTCCAGGCTGACATCCAGGAGGCTGACCTCCGGGCAGAGAGTGAGTTCATCAACAGGCATGCATAGGCTTGCCCTGTTCTTAAATGGGAATTGCTCACCTCTGTATTTCTCTATTTTCATTACGTTATTTTGCTTTGACAAACTTTTTTTTTCGCATGAAAAATTGACCAATACAATTAAAAAATATATTACTGATAACAGTGCGCAATGCAGAGAAGAACCACACTGTTCTTAGATGTGTCTCCGAGAGTGTTGCTTAAGTTTCCTGACCAGCACTGCAGGTATTTGTATCTCTCAGACCTGGCTAAAGATGGACAGTGTTATGAAACGAAGACAAGAATGCAGTCCTTGAAACCTGGACAGAACCCACAGTTTTTATCTTCATTATAATTGATTTTTTCTTTTTAAGTATGCGATTCTTGCGTGATCCTGTGATCCCTTAGGCTTTGCTGGCGGGGGCATCAATTTGAAGATAGGCTATTTTTTTTTTTCAAATGCTTCTAGGCCTGAAAAGTCGAAGATGCTGTCTGGCCTAAGCGCAACGTGGTAAGGAGTTGATGCCCCTGGTAGGGCTTCCCATGTCAGACAGGCTAAGGGTGAGGACCCTGACTAATAGTACCCCGCTTTCTCCTTTTCTTGTTTTCTGCCTTTCTTATTTGGGTCTTTTCTATCTTCGTCTCCCCTTCAAGTCTTCTTTCCAACACTCCTCTTTTCTCTGTGGTCTTCTTGAGGCCCACCGTGTTTGCCGTGCGGTGCGTCCTGTGATGGGGGAGAATAGGATCCTGGAGGTTGAGACCGCTGATGTGACTGCGGTGCATCAAGTCAACACACCTCTTTGGCCTGGACTTCCCCTAGACAGGTGGTCGAAGTGGCCCACTTCGATCAAGCGGCTGGTCGCGTGCATGCCCTAGCTCAGGCTAGAAGGCGGCGGCTCGGGTCAAACGGGTTTGGGAGCTTCTGTGGCAGGGATGCTTTCAGGCCTGTGTATATCTCCTTTGAAGTCCTGGTGCCAGATATACTGGAATTCCGTATAAAATGGGCATCCCCCTTGTTGGGACTCGATGGCGGGTGGGAATCAAAAGAGATGAATTCTAATGAATACACCATGGCACCAAAAACAAAAAAAAGACACAGGCAGGATTCAGAAACAGAGACGGACACGGATTCGAACATGACGACGAGTCCTTTCAGGCTTCTGGCCCAGCTGGCTGATTGTGGAGGGAGCAGATGAAGATAGACCTCTGTCAGGCCTGAGTCCTTTTGCGATTGCGAAGGGAATCAATGCCTCAGCGGGAAGCCAAAGAGCGTCAAGAGACTGAGGAATGGGGTCACTTCTGATTGAGTGCTCATCCAAGCTGCACTCCGAGATGCTGGTAAAATCAACAACGTTAGTGGATCGACCGATCAAAGTGTCTCCACACAAATCTCTGAACTCTTCGAAAGGAGTAATCCGGTGCAGAGATCTGAGAGGAGTGTCGGAGGCTGAAATCAAGTCAGAGCTGGCATCTCAAGGAGTGACCCACGTTCATCGTGTGCTTGTGCGTAAAGGCAATGACAGGATTCCAACTGACACCCTTTTCTTGACCTGCTCTGCTCTACTTCTCTCCCGGAGTCGATTACGGTGGGCTACCTGAGAGTTTCAGTGTCACTGTACATCCCATCACCTCTGCGCTGTTCAAGTGCCAGAGGTACGGCCATGTGAGGGATAGATGTACGGAGGAAGAGGTGTGTGGTACCTGCTGCCAGCCAGTCCACCAGGGTGTGTGACAGTCCACCACTCTGTGCCAACTGTGGAGGCAAGCACCCATCATCATCGAAGACCTGTCCAACTGGTTAAAGGAAAAGGAAATTCAGAGAATAAAGACTGAACAGCGAATCCCGTTTTTTGAGGCGAAAAAGATTGCTATGAAAAGTCAACCAACTGCTGGGCTCTCGTTTGCAGCTGCAGTAAAGAAGCCAACAACAGTCAGCATCGGAGTGCAGACGGTGGAGTCCCTCGTTTGCCGAGAGAGAGCCAGAAACCAAGTCTGTAGCCTCAGGCAGAACCACTGCATGCGATGAACCCCAGCAGTCGTCGCCTTCAGATACGAGTCAGTCTTCAAAGCCTACTCCCGCCCCAGACCACCAGGGGGCAAAGACCTACAGGCACTTCAGAGCGGCAGAGAGTGGAAGTCGTTGAGTACAAGACAAGACCACCCCCTCAAAATCCTCCAAAGGGCACCCTACAGCTGTCAACAAGGGAGCTGGCGGTTCTGGAGGAAAGACCAAGTCGCCACCTAAAAAGAAAACGCCGAACAAAATTGTATCAGATCGAGAGAAAAAAGCGGAGAGAAATTTCAACAGATTTGCAGTTCTCTCGGATCCAGATGATGTTGATATAGAATAAAAGGAAGAATTACGACGATTTATTTTCTTTCACCATATTTCATTTATGATGGACTCATCCACAATGGATTCAATCATACATTGGAATATCAGGGGACTGTCTTCCAATTATGAAGAATTGCAGCTGTTGTGCCGTGAGGCCAGGCCGATGCTAATTGCCCTCCAAGAAACTCTTCTCAAGTCTGACAAAAATTTTTCACTTTCTGGCTACAGTTTTTTAAATCTACCTGCACAGTCTGTTGAACATGGTGCTTCTGGTGGAGTTTGCCTTGTTCATTCAACTCTGTTCTGTACAGCCCAGTTGCTCTGCAGACTCCGCTTCAGGCAGTGGCAGCTCGGGTTACTCTCCACAAAACAGTTACTGTCTGTAGTTTGTACTTATCTCCAAACATCTGCGTCACCAAACAGGACCTCATTTCACTCTTGGAGCAGCTTCCTCGACCCTTCCTGCTGTTGGGTGATCTGAACGGCCACTCTCCTCTATGGGAAGTGAGAGATCTTCACCACGGGGTCTGCTTTAGAGGAAGTGTTTTTCGGAGCTTGATCTGTGTGTCTTGAACAGGAAATCACCAACTTACTTTCACTCCGCTAATGGCACCACATCTTGTCTGGATCTTTCTGTCTGTGATCCATCTTTGTTTTTGGATTTTGTTTGGGAGGTTGATGAGGACCTGCATGGTAGTGACCACTTTCCTGTGTTGCTTCGGTGTACAAATGCAGAGAGCGAGTCTTTGCCAGAACGCCTCAATTTCAACAAAGCAGATTGGGACCTCTTTGCCACTAAGTTTCTTATGGATCTGGAAGAGGACAAGATCCTGCATAGTGACGATCCGGCAGGAAGTCTTTCAGATTTCATACTGAATTGCGCAAAGTCAACCATCCAGACATCTTCCAAGAAGCCCGTAATGCCAAAAGTTCCTTGGTTCAATTCTGAGTGCAAAGAAATTAACAAAAAACCCGTAAAAGAGCTCAACGTAGGGGTTTCTTGCAGCCCCGATGCCCAACGTCCGAGCGCATCAGAAACTGAGGGCCAAATCGAAACACATATATAAGACCAGTAAGCGATTATCTGGAGACAGTTTTTGCTCAAGTCTCACATCCAAAACTTCGAAGAAAAAAGTGTGGAAAATCATCAAGAAAATCAAAGGGAAGAACACCTGCCCCACTGTGAACCACCTCAAGTTTTCTGATTCTTTAATAACAGAGAAAAAAGCAGTTGCTAATCTGCTTGCTTCAACCATTGAAAAGAATTCCTCCTCTTCTAACAAGTCAGCCAGTTTTGTCAAAAACAAAGCCCTTAAAGAAAAATCACCCTGCAACTTTTCGTCAGACAACGTGGAAGACTACAATCTTCCTTTCACTTTAAATGAATTGAAATCCGCCTTACTTTCTTGCAACGATTCCTCTCCGGGTATAGATGAAATCCATTATAAACTTCTGAAACATCTTCCGCAAAAAGGTCTGCACATCCTGCTACATGTATACAACCATGTATGGACTACTGGATTCTTCCCACCATCTTGGCGAAAAGCCCTCATCATTCCTATTCCTAAACCTGGAAAAGATCTCTCCAACCCGTCAAACTACCGTCCAATAGCTTTGACCAGCTGTGTCTGTAAACTGATGGAGAAAATGGTCAACGCTAGACTCATGTGGAAACTTGAAACCGACGGCCTTTTGGCGAAAGAACAGTGTGGTTTCCGTAAACATCATACTACAGTGGACCATTTGATTCGTCTGGAATCTACGCTTCGGAACGCCTTTCTGAACAAACACCACGCAGTGGCTATATTCTTCGACTTGGAGAAAGCCTACGATACCACCTGGAAAGCTGGAATTCTTCATGATCTCCATGATCTTGGTTTTCGGGGTCATCTTCCACTTTTCATTCAAAATTTTTTGGCAGACCGACGACAGTTTCAGGTCCGGGTTGGCACCACTCTCTCTGATGTTCATGAGCAGGAGTTGGGTGTTCCACAAGGAGCATACTGTCTCCGGCCCTATTCAGCATCAAGATTAACAACATTGTCAAGTCAGTTCAGCAGGGTTCAGACTGCTCATTGTTTGTGGATGATTTTGCTGTCTATGCAACTGGAAGCCTGTACCCGAGTGTGTCCAGCGCAGGCTCCAGCTTTGTGTGGATAAAATTCATCAATGGGCGGATGAAAATGGCTTTACTTTCTCTCCTACGAAGACACAGTGCATTCACTTCCATAATTTTCGTCAGTTTTTTTCCAGATCCTGAAATCAAAATAGGGAAATCTCCCATTCCAGCTGTCACAGAGGCCAAATTCCTTGGAGTTATTTTCGACCAAAAACTCAACTTTCTCAGCCATATTAAACACCTCAAAACCTCTTGCCAGAAAGCTCTGAATATTCTGCGGGTCGTAGCACACACTGACTGGGGCGCTGATAAGAAAACTTTGCTGCACCTCTACAGAGCCTTGGTCCGTTCCAAACTGGACTATGGTTGTGCTGTGTACGGCTCTGCCAGACCGTCGTATCTAAAACTCTTGGACCCTATCCACCATCAAGGGCTTCGTCTCTGTCTTGGAGCATTCCGCACCACCCCTGTGTACAGCCTGTACGCAGAGGCAGGTGAACCTTCACTGTCCAACCGCAGGCTGAAACTGTCTTTGAATTACTACGTCAGACTGTTCTCCGAACCTGAAAACCCTGCCTATGACTGTGTCTTTGACCCTCAGTTTCAAAGCAAATTTGACAACAACCCTAACTGTATTCCGCCGTTTTGGTCTTCGTATGCAGCCTCACGCACGGAATGCAGGTCTAGACCTAGGAGTTGTGTCCGATTTTTCCAAGTTTCCGGATCAACCTCCGTGGACCTTTTTCACACCAGAGATTCGTTTTGATCTTGCAGCTTTTCGCAAAGAGTCCACTAGCTCTCTAGCATACAAGCTTTGTATGCTGACCTCTGTTCGAAATTCTCATCCTATCAGAAAATTTTCACTGACGTTCCAAGTCTGAAGATGGAGTGGCCTGTGCAGCCTACTGCTCTGGTGCTCCTTCTCAAATACTGTTAGAACATATTCCTTCAGACGCTTCTGCTTACTCTGCTGAAGTTACAGCTCTGGTTCTGGCACTACGGATAATCTCCCAATCTACGAAGAGGGACTTTCTGGTTTGTCGGATTCACTGTCGGCTTTGGAGGCCATAGCTGGCCGCAATCTTCAGCACCCCGAACTTTTACACTTTTTTTTGAACTTTTTACCAAGTTGACAGCGGAGGGTTACAACATCTTCTGGCTTGGGTTCCTGGTCATGTCGGCATCGGAGGGAACGAAATGGTGATGGATTTTTGCCAAGAATGCCCGTACGAGAGAAACTGTCAAACACACCTATCCCCTGCTCAGATTTGAAACCCAAAATTAACGATTATGTAAAAGACCTCTGGCAGGAGGATTGGAATACACAGACGGATAACAAACTCTTTCAGATCCGTCCAAACCTAAAGGAGTTCCTCCGTCTTCGTCTGGTGGTCGTAAAGAAGAAACAGTTCTGTGCCGGCTGCACACCGGCCATTCGTATTTTACCCATTCCTACCTTTTAAAGAGTGAAGAAGCTCCTTGGTGCATTCCGTGTCATGTGCCACTCACAATGAAACATATTCTTTTAGAGTGTTGGGATTTGCACGATGTGAGACACAAACATTTTACAGCAGAGTCCATGAAAACCTTGTTCAGAGATGTTCCGCCTGACGCGATCTTTGAGTTCTTGAAAGAGGTTAACATTTTTCATCGGATCTGAGATTTTACAGTGGAAAGATTTTTAACAAAGTTTTGGATGAGTTTTTAGACGATGTCTTTTGGCACCTCAGATTGTATGTCCCACTCGCACGTTGGGCTGAACAGCATCAAAGTCTTCAACATCTGCCAGTTTGTGGGCACTGCTGTTGGATAGGGAGTGTTCATTATCAGCCATGAGTGGTCTGGTATGAACACGAAGGAAGCAGTATGACAGAGACAGCAGACAAGATGAGATGCACTCCTATTCTTCTTTCTTCCCAAGGTCCATCCTCCCCCTTCAAAAAGAAGATACGTTGATATGTATGTATATGTAAATCTATCTATCCATCTGTCAATGTGTCTGTCTGTATATATGTGTGTGTGCGTGTGTGTGTGTGTGTGTGTGTGTGTGTGTGTGTGTGTGTGTGTGTGTGTGTGTGTGTGTGAAGGACAGCTCAAGATGATCCACTGTTGGAATGTGTGCAGGCACCAGTGATCTGCCCAGCATGTCGGACGACACCGGTCTGGATGAGGATCTGGACAGCTCGGATGTGGGGAGTCGTACCACCTCTTCCGACACCTCCGCTCTGACCTCTGACCTTGACTCTGCCACTGCCTTGGACGACAGCCTGGCAGCCAAGAGTGGAGAGGTCAGTGTGTCAACACACCATATACAGTTCAACACATTTGACTCAGTTGAAGCATTGATGAACGGGATTATGTTGGAAGCAGGAAATTCATCTCTCTAGAAATAGTTCTGGCTTCTCTGCCAGATGACAGTGCACTGATGGAGGATTTGTTCATGGCTGTCACAGTCAGACTTCCACAAAGGTCAACAGTTCTCTCAGGTTTGCATGTAGCCATCTCATACTATGACTCGAATATATCACTGATGTCAGAAGAACTGGCGTTTGTTTTTTTCTTGTTGGTTTGCTGGTGGATAATTCGGTGTTTGATGTGATGTCCATAGCCTGGACAAATCTTCAGGCAGAGGCTTTAGATTCCAAATGTGTCCATGCGGAAGGGATTGATATTGTTTTATGGGTCTCCCAATTTTGGGTAGCTTAAACCTTTAAGGATTCATGATTTTGACAAACAGCTTGTTTTGCCAAACAAGAGCACTTTTCTGCACGCTCAAGGGGAGTCAGTGCAGCTGTTGCATGCTTGGCAGTATTTATTGTGAAGGCCTGACGACTGTCGCGTTCAGAAACCTTGGCAATTACTAACCTTTATTTGATATTTGATTTTGAAAGCACCTAAGGCATTCTGCGGTGTGGTCCTTAACTTATGTTGATGTCTGTAGATTATGATTCAGTTCGTGGAAACTTAAGCGCACTCAGAGTGTGTGCAAATCATTTACCACTGAAGGTATCTATGTGTCACTTTATTTTCTGTACCCAACTTTTCTGTAAAAACCAGCCGCCGTGGCGAAGCGGTTAGCGTCGCGGACTCCCGGCTGCCCCGACCGGCTCCTACCAGAGTGGAGATTACTGCGGACTCACTGGGGAAGACTGGGACCACACAGTCGAGTTTCATCCACTTAACGGATGCGTTTCTGAGAGTGTTGCTCAAATTTCAAGACCAACACTGAAGGTACCTGTATCTCTCGGGCCTGGTTGACGCCGGGATATATTATGAAAGGAAGTGTAGAGTACAGCCCTGTCATGTAGTCTCAGACCGAAATGGAAATGCGTAGCATCATCTTAAGCATCCTCATTCTCATCGATCAGCATAAAAAAAAAAAGTCTCAATTTCTGTGCCCTCCATGCCTTGCTCTCATGGCGACCTCAGTTTCGATGTCCTCTCCACATCTGTGGCTTTGGTTTGGTTCCGTCGGGGTCACCGGTATCGGCGAGTCCATGGGGGCTGTCGTTGGACGGACGTGGTGGAGCCCTCCGGAGGGAGAGCTCACTCATGCCGGCTCCGCGACTAAGCAATTATTGTCGTCAGTAGGGGGCTTAGTAGGTGGTGTCCTGCGTATGTTAGATCAGAACAGGCGCCACTGAACACCACCGAAGTGACTCGGCAGCAGTGCAGTGTCTCCTCCGGTGGGCTGCCTCTTGACGACTTGACATTGACTGCTCCCTGTGGATTGCCGGTGCCGGGGCTGCGGCGGGGACCGGGCTGTGGCTGTGGACGAGGGTGTCGGAATGAGCGGACTTTTCTGTAAAAAAGATATCTTGTGAACTTCCTTTATTGATGTGATAACATCGAGGACGACTTATATCTTCCCATCCACACCCTCTGCCTTTTCTTCTTTGTGGTCTAACACCACTTGTGTGAAGATATATTAAATTACAGAATCAAACTTGCCTTGTGTTACCGCTTTGATCGAACTGACTTCCAGCAGAATAGCAAACGAGAACGAAGAGCTGCCTCTGAACAGCACGAAGGATCTGGATGACGATGAAGAAGTGAAAGACGTGCGCTCCTTTTCCTGGTGTGACTTCAATGCTATGTATGTACACAGTCGCAAACACTTGCCAGAAACTTCAAGGTGAAGGAGAACCTACTTTTTTTTTCATTTTTTCTGATGTTGCGTACTTCAAAAGCTCGCCCAAGGCGAAGCTGTCACTGTTCCTACATGTTGCATTTATCTTGAAACTTGTCTTGATCATACCAGCACCCACGCATGTGAATGGATATTCAGTGCAACGATACCGGTCTTGACGCACCTGCTAACAAGGAGGACACAGGAATATCTGAACATGCTGGCACTGTTGCATGTGCACAAGTAGAAACTGGCGCTAATGACTTTAT
>JADBJO010025235.1:0-24050 GCA_016801955.1 Conus betulinus
GGTCCAGGGGCTGGTATTGCTGGCCCTCTGAGGGGTTCTGGGGCAAGGCCCCACTGGAGGGCTATTTGCATGGCATTGCAATTATACTCCCCTGTAGCAGGGAAATTCAACTTGCGATAAGCAAATAATGGCGCCTGAATCTAAATCTTTGTTCCGTTTTATTTCTGTTGTGTGCCCCAGATACCTATATAAAGAAAAACTGGTACAAGAGTATGGAATTGTTCACTATGTATGGCAATAAATGGATAATACAGACAAAAGTAAAACAAGCTCATTCCCCTCTAGTTGTATATGTAGTGTGTGTTTGTAGAAGAGAGAGAGTGAGTTACCTTCAAGTGTTGCACACTTTTCTTTTTTTTTTTTTTTTTTTAAAATTCTTGTCTTGTTTTCCAGTATTTTGATTGACAATTATCTACTTTTCATCAATCTTTCATTTTCTTTCTTTCTTTCTTTCTTTTTTTTTTTTTTCCAATATATTGCTCAGATACTGGTGGATAAAAATCATTTTGTGCACTGTCTCAATTTTTTTTTTTTTTTTTTTTTTTTTTTTTTGTGACAATGAAATTCTAGTAAATTTGGAGAATCTGTCACCCGAGTCCAATTCAGAATTTCACATTGCCTATGAACATGAAACAGAACCTGTGTTGTATCAAATACTTTTTCAACTCTTCATTTGTAGTAGTATTTTCCAGTTTTCTTCTCTCTTTGAAAATTCTGTCAATCCTCCCCTCTTGATATGATATGACTGATATGAATCTCCTTTATCATCTCAGAAAATGATAAATCAAATTGCTTTACTTTGCCCTCTATTGTCTTTCCTTTCAATATGCAAAATGTCCATGAGGGCATCACTTACATCTGAGTTGGTCGTACCGAAGACTTGGATGATCAGGGCAGTGACCAGCTGGACGTCAGACATGTCCATCTCCGCCCTAGCTGACACCAAGTCTTTGACGACTATGTTGTCCAGGGAAGTGCAGCTGGCTGTGGAAACCTTCCACCGTTTCTTTCCAACATCTCCATGCGTGACAGCCTTGTCACTTCCCCTTCGGTGGCCACTCTGATGGCCTCGGTCAGGGCAGTGCCGTCCTGGCAGTGTGCCGCGTTGATCTCTGCCCCGGCAGACAGCAAGTATTTCCACGGCAGACTTGTCCAGGCGACGTGCAGCCAGCTGTGGAAACAGAAGGATCACAATCTCATGATTCACAATCCAGCTGGTGATACTGTGATGGAGTTCTATGGTCGTCGTCGTGGGCCCTTTCACTTACCTCGTCATAATGCCAGCAAAGTTCAGTTGGTGGTGTGTTACAAAGCATTCACTCTATCAGACATGCATACCCAAAATTTGCTTTCAGGGACAATACAGACAGAAATCAGGGACAAGTCCGTAAAATCAGGGACAAAACTGTGTCAAGATAGATGAAACTCCTTTCCTCCCTTGTAGACAAGGCCACTTTTCTGAGAATTCTTTTTTGAAGACACAACCTCGCTTCACGGTCATTTTTCTTCTTCTTTTCACTCCTTTCTGACCCATCCGAAGAGTCAGAATCCGACTCTGTGTTGACATCATGTCTCCTCTTCAACGGCATGTTCCGACTTGAAAATGAAAGCAAGTTTTTTTTTCGTTTGTTTGTTTTTTTCGCGCGCGACTCTTCGCGCACGCACATTACGTCTACGCACTCTAGCAGACGATATGCTTGGCTCAGTTTTGTGCAACACGATAAGAACAGCTTTTTTAACTCCTGATTTTTTTCCCCCGGGACGCCCGATTTTTTTTTTTTTTTTTTCCGGGACATGTGTTGCAAATCCGGGATTTTCGGGACAGTGCCTTCTAAAATCAACTTTCCAGGACAAATCCTGGATGGTCAGGGATGGTAGGCATGCCTGTTCTATACAAATAACTGGCCACTATGGATGAGAAGGGAGAGTACGAGGGACAGGAGGTGGGGTTGGAGGTTGTGGCAAGAGGATCAGAACACACACCTTGCCCAACCTAATTCCAAAATCTTACCCCCCTAAAATCTAACAGCATCTTCAAAAGAATATTCAACACTAATAAGTATCAAAGGCAAAAACAAATCCTCCCCCCACAAATCCTTCAATAAGCATGTTGTTAGTGAACTTTTTACAACCTGTGGTTTATATACCCAATCCCCTGCTCCTCCAAACAGCTCTTTTTTTCTCTCTCTCTCTCTCTTCTTTGTGCAAGTGCTATTCATCATAGCAATTTAGGGTACTATCTAACCCCCATCCTCCTCCTTCTGCTCCTGATCTCCACTTCTTCGCAAGCAGTCACTTCGCAGCCTAGAAAGAATATATATGCACCCTCACGAAAGGGATGATATATCTTACGACCAAAGTTACAGGTGCTGTTCATAGGAGGGAGTAAGAGTAACTCTAAACATAATGGACCCAGCTAAACCACATCACTTAAAAGAGAACGTAAGCTGTGAGCCGCTGAATACAGGTAGCAGATAAACTCAGACATGTAGGATGTGCAGTGTGCAAACAAAGAATGTGTGCACGTTTCCACACGTGGTTCACACCCACACCCACATTCTCTCTCTCTCTCTCTCTCTCACACACATTCTTTTCTCTCTCTCTCTCTCTCTCACACACACACACATTCTCTCTCTCTCTCTCTCACACACATACACACACACACTCACGTGAAGAGCTGTCACTCCTTGCAAATCCCTCGCATTGACATCAGCTCCTGCACCCACCAGAGCTTTCATCGCCGGTACCAACTGGTTCTCCCTTCTCCTGTCTGCCAACAGCCAAAGAGAGACATGAAACTACCCAATCAGCTGACAGTGCTTGGAGAATATAGTTCTAAATCTGTCCGACGCATGTACGACTTCAGTTTCAAGAGTAAGGTTCTTAACGGTCCAGTGACAGCTGCCCCCAACTCCTGGTTACTTTGTGAATTCTGTTCTGACATGTACAAATGAGCAGATTATGTTTACACTGCTGTTCTTAAACAGTCCAACCAGCAAATAACTGTCCTGAAACACAAACAAGTTCAACGAGTAGTTCAAGCAACAGATGATTGTGAGTATGGTTCAAAAAACTAAGAAGCACAATACTTTGAGAATGTGGCTCCATAGCAAAAGAGGAATTTCCATAGAAAGGGGATACAATTTATACAGAGTGAGAAAAAATATTGTTTACCGACAGCCTTCAGCAGCAAATAATGTGGCTAGAAATCTATGTTTTTGCAAGAGTCTTCAAGTCGAATCTCTTGCCATATCTCGTTTTGTCTGACATGTGACCTGTGCCTGCCCCTTCATCATGCAAATGAGAGGTAAAGATCAATTACTTTCCAGCCAACTAGAGGTAAATCTCAATTACTTTCCAACTGACTAGAGGTAAACATCAAATACTTTCCAGCCAACTAGAAAAACATGTTTTGGGGAAGAAGGGCAAAAAGAAAATTTACAAAATCAAAATAAAAGACCAGAAACTTACGCTTTGCCACCAGCAATGCCAACAGCGGGGTCATTCCATTGATGTCCACATCATTCGGATTTGCACCAAAATGGAGCAGCATTTTTATGCCCTCCAGAGAGCACCCAACTGCCACCATAAACAACGAACTGCGGGTGCTGACTCCCCGTCTTGTTGTTGACAATGGTGGCCGCCTTGTCGCCTGCGTGCTGCAGCAAGGCAGTGGCAGTATCATCATAAAAAACTCCGCACGCAGGCAACAGTTCAGCGGAGTCTCTCCCCACTTGTCGGGGATGTCTGGCATGGCGCCCGCTTCAAGAAGAGCCCTGTGCAAGACACACAACAGGTCAACAGTACAACTTTTGACAGCGACTTTGCTGGGTTGCTTTGTACAGAGATTTGTCTTTTAACTTGCAACAGTTTCTGAGTTTTTCACGCCTTCCGAGCAACACTTTAAGTGAGATATGACTATGCGCAGATTAGTCCATATAATATGCTACCACTTATGCAACAATACCAAAAATTTATCAAATAATTTTTTTTTTCATGGTAAATGTGTTTGTTTCGGTTTGTTGCAGTTAATCACTGCTTTAACACAAAAGATACACTTTTATACATAACAACTATCATAAAAAAAAACATATCATCACTGGTGATCAGAAATCAAGCAAAAAACACTGCAGGGATTCAACTCACTTAACTCAGTCTTCTTCTCCCTTGATTTTCCTCACCAACGGCCCATTTGCTTGGGTTAGCAGCAACAACAACAACAACACACAACAAAAATAAATGTCAGCTAATTGGATTTCCAAAACCGATTAGTAACACAGTGGATCAGTGGACAAGAAAATATTTAACTTCCTCCTACGATCATATTTTAAAACCCTGTCTTTGATGCCACTTGTTTCATTCGATGGGTTTCAAACACACTGAACACTCCAAGTGATCACCTTAAAATAAATCTCCACTGCTTGTGAACACGAACACAAACCCTGCATTCACTGGTCTTATTTAATTTTATAGGGGAAAGGTCACTCTGTGAAAAAATCAATTTGGGCTAGAAATTCCAAGGCACTGTCCAGGGGGCAAGTAGATAAAGCAACAACAAAAAAGAATTTGTCCCCCCAAAATTTCTTCCAATGTGCCGTGCCTTGAGTAAACAAGATGGTTATAAAAGTAATACCAGTGGCGCAAAAAGAAGTCTGCAGACATACTCAACAACAGCCTGCTCTGCACATGAGCAATGAAGGTCTGAGCGAGTCACCATACATAAAAATACATAAGGAAGAAACAAAAGTTGACTGCAGGATTCATGGTAAAATGAAAAAATCATAAAGTTTATAAAAACCTTTTGGCGGCAATTAAATCCCTTGGAGAGGAAACTGACATTTCAAGCCATAGGCCCATTGTCAAAGTGAAGAGAAGAGGACAGTGTCGACAGGAAAGCCCATGTGAGAATTGGGTGAGAACATCTCGTTTAATTATAAGTTGGACCAAAATAAAGTCACTGATCACTGTTCAGGTGTATTGAGCACACACAGAAATGTCAGTTTCCTCTCCAACAGATTCAACTACCACCAAAAGGTTTTTATGAACTTTATTATTTTTCAAAAATACACAAGAGCAGAAAAGATGTAAACTCCCAAGTTTTCAACATTCACATATTCCTGGACTGAATTAAAATCATTAAATCTCTATGCGCTATCCGTCTCTATCCTTTCCCCCTCCACCTCCCTCCCACACATGCACACACAGAGTAAAAAAAAAAAAAAAAATGTTTACACACACACACACACACACAGAGTCACAAGCACACACACACACACATTCCAAAATATACAGTTCACGTCTATGTACACTACACAAATAAAAAAAAGGGAGGATGGGAGGAGGAAGGAAGAGACTGCTGAGGGAGAAGAGAAAAGGAGAGGGGGGGAAGTGTGATCTGCCTGTATCAAAAGCTGACTGTGCTGTCACTCTTTCACTGACAAATTACTGGACTATGTGTAACCAAAAGTGTATGTACATGTGATCAAGTGTGTTCCTGTGTGTGTGTGTGTGTGTGTGTGTGTGTGTGTGTGTGTGTGTGTGTGTGTGTGTGCGCGCACGCGCGCATGGGCATGCCTGAGTGTAGATGTATGTGAATTAGTTCATGCTTTTACAAATGTATAGTCTTCAGGAGAGAGAGAGAGAGAGAGAGAGAGAGAGAGAGAGTGTGTGTGTGTGTGTGTGTGTGTGTGTGTGTGTGTGTGTGTGTGTGTGTGTGTGTGAGCATGCATGCCACTTTGTGTGTGTGCCACTGTGTGTGTGCGTGTATGTGAGAGAGAAAGAGAGAAAGACAGAGAGAGAGAGAGAAAAAGTGTCCATGCATGCCAATGAACAATGGCCTGTATGTGCACCACTATGTATAGACATGCACCCAAGAAAACTTACTCTTCTTCTTTTTTTCCTTTTCATTGGACACAACTGTCAAAAATGGAAATATTGACAAAGTTTACACAGACATAACCGCTGAAAATAGAAATTGTGTGAACATAGTGATGGAGAGGGAAGACAGGGGAGGGGAGAAGTGAGGGAGCAGGGGATAATATCCACCTCATGTTGATGGAAAACTACATTTTGAAAGATACTTACTTAAATTTAAAAAGCCTACCTTCTGACCAAAAAACTAGAAAAGCCATAATTTACATCTACAGAAATTAGAGCTTCAAGATTGAACTTCCCTTTCTTCACAACTCAAAAAACCAAATCACCTAGAAAAGAGCAGTGCTAAGGGTTGTTTTCCTTTCTTTCTTTTTCCTCCCCAAAAAACAAAGGACACAACCCCTCATGCCTCCAAACAAAATTTACCTGACGCATTCTGTATATCCTTTGCCACAGGCAATGTGGAGGAGGACAGACTTGATGACCATGTTGTACTGATCCCCATAGCATGTGTTGGGGTTGGCTCCCTTCGCCAGCAACTGTTTCAGGGTGACGACGTCATTTTCATTGATTGCACTGTACAGCTCCTCTGAATACAGGGTCCGAATGTTGCGGTTCCATCGTTCTACTATAACCTGCAAAAAACCACAGCCGGTTGAAACACCAAAAGAGTTGCACACGTTTTATCTTTTTTCTTGTGCAATCATGGACATGCAATATGTGCATGTGTCTAAGTGTGTGCACAAGTGCATATGTAAGCATGTGCATATGCGCATGGATGCGAGTGCAAATGCACGTGTATGTGCAAGTCAGTGACAGACACAGTTGGGTGCAAGGCCCTGACCAAATTCCCCCCAGTGAGTTGAAAGGTGAGTGGAACAGTCAACTCCTCTCTGTGCATTGTTTAAAGCATCTTCAGAAACTGGCGGGTTACCTCAAGACTGATGTCAGCGCAAGCAACTGCGTCATTTAAAAAGGTAGTAAGAAATCCGACTTATTACTGCTGATCGGTTAATTCGACAAGCACACTTTTGTTTGTAGACTTTCAGTTATGTTCAGTTTCATATTTCACTTGCACAGTACTCCATTAACCAACATGGATTCAATGAGAGAAGATTGTGAGTTTCTCAAACATTTGAAGCTTGTACACTTGATGGAGATACAGATACTGATATATTTTACTCTGAAGAAAGGCGTTTGATTCCATTCCATGTCATTACTATCATGAATATTTATATAGCGACCATGCTCAGCCAGAGACCAAGCTCTAAGCACTTTACAATCCCCACTCGTTTACACAACGGGGCTGTCTACCTGGGTAGTACCGACTGAAGAGCTGCCAGCTGGCGCTTCATTCAGTCATTTCCCATGTCATCCAATCAATATTGCTCACTCAATTTCCTTACTTCCTTTCTATTTCTCATGCAGGGTGCATGCTAAGTGTAAAGTATCATCCATACCAACAGCCAAACTGGCCTTCTCTTCCGAAAGTTGGTGATGGGATTTTACATGTGTGCGAGATGTTATGCATGCGTTCATGCAAGGAACCTCATTTATAGTCTCATTCTAAGGACTGTAAGGGAAATGGAGTCAAAACCACTGAGCTATTCTGGCCACCATATAAAAGGCTTTTACTCAAACTTGTGTGGTAAAACATTAGACTGGATTACAGTTTTTTATTTGTTTGTTTTAAAGGGAGATTCAGCATGTGATAGTGGAGTAGCAAATTATTATATTTATTATTATGAATACTTATATAGCACCTACCCTCAGCCAGAGATCAAGCTGTAAGCGCTTTACAAATCTCCAGCCCCCTGTGTTACTCAAATTCATGACCATCAATCCCACAAGCAAATGCTCTTTAGAAAAAAAAAATTGACCAATGCCCCTTCCAATCACAGTAACTTAGTTTTAAAATCTGCTTGACCACAATGAAAGTTGTTGAGTTATTTCATTGGTTTGATTACAGCTAATAGTTCACATGCAGTCTGACCCCATTTATAAATGTTGACCATGTGGAGATCTTATTTATTCTACTGGTAACACTAGCGTAAAAATAAAAACTTTAAAAAGTCAACAACTGATTGATTAAATAATGTTGCTTCACCATTCACAGTCTAGGCTTGAACTAGTTATTTTTTTCATTTTATGCTTGTCCCACTCTCTTTTAAAATTAAATACAAACCGCAATCCAAGCAAGTTCTGTTGACTTGTGTGCTGATGCTGACCGCCTGTTTGAAGAGGGATCTTTGAAAAGACAGTCACAAACCCAATGGAATGATCTCGAAGTCCAAAGCCAGACCGGTCTCAACCACAACCGTTTCACACATCGACAGTTTTGACCATATGTTTTTACACTCAAAATTCTTCTTCTTCTAAGAAACGATCAAAATATATAAGCACTATTACAATACTGACAAAGGATGGGACATAAAAAACATAAATTTGGCAAAAAAAAAAAAAAAAAAACAGTTTACAGTTTTTCCTAACCATTTTCTTTGATCGTATACACTTGATCCTAACCTCAACCTTGCACACAAAGAACGCAAACTTTAGAATGCAAAATACTATCAATTTCATTCTCCATTTTGACCAAAACATTTCAAGCAATCATTTTTTAAAAAAAAAGAGCGAGAAAGAAAAAGATTTTTTTTTTTTTTTTAATTTAACACTACGACGGGAGGCCTCATCTTACCCTTGGAACTCTCAGCAACTTCTTCCATCTGATCTAACCTTCTTGGTTCAAACCAAGCGCGTGTGACAATACTGACGGAAGTAGATCAAGCAAAGTGTATATTCTTCCGCCAAAGAGGTAATGTCAAAGGGGCATAAGATGATTCCCAATATTTTGATCTAAATAAAAACAGACGTCACCTATTCGATCCCAAGTAACGCTGACGTGGAATAACAAAAAATGTTCTTTTTTTTTCTTTTCCTTTTTTTGTGAGGGGAGAGGGTGGATGTGAGGTAAATTGACGAGTTTTTTTTTGTTTGTTTCGCAAAAATTTTGCCATTCCCAATGTAAATAGTCCGCTAGCGTAACAATTCAACATGGAAATTCTGACATACCAAAACAAAAGACAAAAGAAAGAAGAAAAAAAAACACGGGCGGTTGGGGGGGGGGGGGGGGGGGGGGGGGGGGGGGGGGGCTGACGTAGTGGTTGTTTTCCAATTAGTAAAAAAAAAAAAAAAAAAAAAAAAAATCCCTCCTCCACATAATATTACACCTTGCCGGGGAAATAAACACTCCCGGGAAAAAAAAAAAAAAAAAAAAAAAAAAACACACACACACACACACACACCAAAAAACACTGAAATGAGAGAAAGAGAGAGAGAAATTGTTTAGCAATGCATTCAAATTCCGTATCATGTTAGTCATGACTGGATTTACCCATGCTTGACACATGCGAGCGTTATTTTAATTCACACATTGCTCTGTGTTCGAAGGTGAATGGTAGACTGAAGTTTAATCCCACTTCCAACATTTCAATCTGTTTTAAAACAAAGTTTTTGTTTTCAGCTGTGGCAAATTTTGCAAAAATGAATGTAACTTGCAAAGTTTTGGAACTAATACCGGTTTATATTAGCGATGATTTGTGGCTTACCTAACCAACACCGTAGCATTGGTCAGGCGCATGGGTGAACGAGTTCAGGCGCGTTTCAATCCAAGTTCCATCCACACTAGTCATTTGAAAACTCTTGTACAGCCCTGTCATGCAGCCGGGTGCAATATCACTAAAGTGGCATGGCAAAAATATGAGACAGTAAAGATAAAAACATATAAATGAATGAACACCAGCAACCACGACGGAAACTTTTTCTCGTAACAGCAACGGAAATCAAAAGCGCGCGCGCACACACACACATACACAGTATGAAAATGTTACACACACATGCGCGCGCGCGCACACACACACACACACACACACACACGTGCACGCATGCGCGAGTGCGCAGCACACATATGCACACTTTCTCTCCCTCTCTCATTCAAATACGCCATTTAATGATAACAATAAGTACATGTAGTTACTTCTACAAACCACTGGTGGACACAATGAAATCATGCACAATACGGTCATACTTACAGTGCCATGGTGACTAGGACATGAACAATTTCTCTGTTTGGGATACATGCATGCAAAACAACGCTCAATAACACACACACACACACACACACACACACACACACACACACGCGCGCGCGCACTCACACACATGCGCACGCGCGCTCATATGATCATGGGTCTCGATAGCATGTTCTTTTTCAAGCAGTCAGCTGATCGTCAGAAAAGAATATAAAGGGTCATCAGACTTCCATTTTCTGTTGTTAATGAGTCTTAATTTTATTCACTACTCCTGAAAGTTTGTATTGTGAAAAACACACAGGGGGAAAGATTTGTCTTCCTTCTTCTTCTTTAAAATAATTTTCAATCAATACGCTTTTAATGTTGTTTGACTCGCTTATGTATGACATTTTTAAGATACGTCTTCCTGATGAACTGTGTGTGTGTGTGTGTGTGTGTGTGTGTGTGTGTGTGTGTGTGTGAGTGAGTGAGAGAGAGAGAGAGAGAGAGAGAGAGAGAGAGAGAGAGAGAAATCACGAACTGAATGTGTCCACAATCGCTGTAGCTGCATAGTTCGGCTGGACGTGAAGAAAGCAAGACATGATGAAACATAACTTTATTTGTGTTTTTATATTTCTCAAAGCAACATTATTCAGAATCAACCAGCCGCCGTGGCGAAGTGGTTAGCGTCGCGGACTCCCGGCTGGGAGGTCGTGGGTTCGAATCCCATCAGAGTCATGTGGGTTTTTCTGCCCCGACCGGCTCCTACCCAGAGTTGAGTTTGCTGCGGACTCAGTTGGGAAGACTGGGACCACACAGTCGAGTTTCATCCACTTAATGGATGCGTTTCTGAGAGTGTTGCTCAAATTTCCTGACCAACACTGCAGGTGCCTGTATCTCTCGGGCCTGGTTGACGCCAGGATATATTATGAAAGGAAGCGTAGAGTACAGCCCTGTCATGTAGTCTCAGACCGAAATGGAAATCCGTAGCATCATCTAATCATCCTCATTCTCATTGATCAGCATAAAAAAAAAAAAAAAAAAAAAAAATGTCTCAAGTTCTGTGGCCCTTCATGCCCTGCTCTCATGGTGACCTCAATTTCGATGTCCTCTCCATGTCTGTGGCCTTGGTTTGGGTTCCGTCGGGGTCACCGGTATCGGTGAGTCCATGGGGGCTGTCGTTGGACGGACGTGGTGGCGCCCTCCGGAGGGAGAGCTCACTCACGCCGGCTCCGCGACTAAGCAATTATTGTCGTCAGTAGGGGGCTTAGTAGGTGGTGTCCTGCGTATGTTAGATCAGAACAGGCACCACTGAACACCACCGAAGTGACTCGGCAGCAGTGCAGTGTCTCCTCCGGTGGGTTGCCTCTTGACGACTTGACATTGACTGCTCCCTGTGGATTGCCGGTGCCGTGGCTGCGCGGCGGGACCAGCCGGGCTGTGGCTGTGGACGGGATGTCGGAATGAGCGGCGTGGGTACACTGCCTCTGAGTGGCGCAGAAGTTGGGACAGAAAAAAAAAAAAAAAAAAAAAAAAAAACATTATTCAGAATCTTGACACGAAGTGTGTGCGAAGCTATCTGTTTTAGACTGTATCAAGAAACAAACGGCATCTCTTCCGATGTTGTACAAACTGTGAAAACCCCTTAAATCATTTGCACGCTCATCCAGCAAATTTTCACCAACTGTGGTTACGGGTGCGGCAGACTTGTTGATGGTCGAGTACTTTTTCTTTCTTTTCATATTAATAGGTCGATCGACGTCTACAGTCTTTTGTGCACCTTGTGCGTTTACGGGGGCCCCTGCAAGCTTAAGTTTACAGCCTTTCAATCAATATCAAGCGTCACACACTGCGTTCTGTGAACAAGAGATTACAGCATATTCAACGAATATAATGGCTAGTCATATATATATATTTTTTTGATTATTAAAAAAAATCAAAAAACAGACAACAAAAAAAAAAATCATCTAATTTAAACTGTCTACTTCTAGTTCAGAGTCTTTCCGTCAAAGAACAACTTCATGAAAAAAAAAAAAAATTATTCTGTACAATGCTGGAGGGTTAATATGATACCACTTTTTGTTTTTGTACACCTACTCCCAGTTGTTATGGGAACGAAGAAAAATGCTGTCTGTCTGTCTGTGTGTGTCCGTCCGTGGTCAAAATGTGTTTCACTCGCTCCAGACAAAACTACTGGGCTGATCTTTCTGAAAATGTTTTAGGTATGTTCACTATGGGTCAAGGATGATGCCCGATGTGTTATTTTACCGTTATAGCTGTGACTAACGGCCATAACGGTTTTCCTTCTTTATGGAATATATCAGAAAGTACTTGGCCAATCTCTCTGAAAATTTGTAGGCATGTTCATTATGGGCCACGGATGATGCCCTATTTGTTATTTACCATTATAGTAGTTACTAACGGCTATAACGGCCCATAATGGGTTTTTCGAAAGGCAGGATAAAAAATTATCATACACACAAAACTCCACTCCCTTTGTTGGGTAGATGGGATGAATCCTTGCATGTCTTTACAGGGGGTGTCTGCAGGAGTATCAGCCTGCGTACGCAGAGAGAGAGAGAGAGAGAGAGAGAGAGAGAGAGAGAGAGATATCCAGCAGCTCACGGTATCTTGAGGGCAGCTGGCTGGAGTTAACTTAAGCGTGTCCTGGCTCTGTCGAGCGTCTTTTGCTTCCTGGATTCTCTCTGGCCTAACGTAGTAAATCACTGTTTGGTTCCTTAACTCTGTCTTAATGTTCTAAATTCTTTAGTTTGTTAACATTCTGTTCAGAAAAAGTTCTACATCGTTTTTTGCTGGTTCCTCAACTCTGTGTGAATGTTTTCGGTTCTTTAGTTTGTTAACTTTTTGTTCAAAAAAGGCTTAAATCGGGGTTTTTTTGTTTCCTTGGCTTTCTGTCCGTGTTCTAAATGCTGTCTGTTTCTTAATTTTTGGTGTGAATGTTCTTTGTCACCGTTTGGTTCCTTAATTTTTTTCGACTAAATGTTGTGACTCTGCCTCGTTGGCTTTCCATTCAAATGGTTTAAATCACTGTTTGGTTCCTGAACACTGTCTGAATGTCACAAAATTATCAGTGGTTTCCCCAACACATTTCCAGTGTTCATTTTAGACAAACCATACATGTGTTGTCTGGCTGTTCTTTGACAGATCAGTGAGCACATTTCCAGTGTTCATTTTAGACAGAACATACATGTGTTGTCTGGATGTTACAGATCAGTGGAGCACCAACTGTGGTAAATGGGCTGTTGTAATTCTTCACCCCTCCATCTTTCTTAACCGGCAGTTTTCAGTTTGCAATGCCATAGTGCAAACTTGCAGATTTGGCAATGGGGACTTCTGTTAATGTATGGGTGGCTTCGTCATCTGTATTTGATATTGAAAGCCTGGTGAAACTGTGAGAGGGAGTAGGTATGTTTGCTTACCTGTATATGTGTGTGTGTATGTATGTGTGTGTATGTATGTGTGTGTGTGTGTGTGTGTGTGTGTGTGTGTGTGCATTCACTACCATGGGTATGATTATGAGCAGGCAAGGATACCTATACTTACTCCTGTTCGTATCTGGGCACATCTTTTTACACCTGCATAGCCTGTTGTATATGGGAGGTGGTAGGATATTTGTAAATATGTTGTTTTTTTGTGGAGCAGATTTCCTCAATGCCAGAGTGGACTGAGCTGAAGAAGCTGTACCAGAAGGCCGTGGTGCACTACCATCCCGACAAAGTGCAGGTGGAGGAGCATGGCCTCAAGTGGAAAACTCTCACTGGCGAGATCACCAAGATTCTTGTGCGTCAGTACGAGTTCTACAAGGGTTCTGCAAGGATGTTCCTCTCGGATGACGATTCCTGAGGAGGGCCTCACATCCCCTCCACCACATTTTCCCTTTTCCTTTCTTCTTCTGACCCCTCCCCTCCACCTCCCAAATCCCCTCCACACCCCACCCTCTCCACTAACGCAAGATGGGCATTGAAGCTTGCGCCAAATTTGATAAGTGATTGCTCGTTCTTCATTTTCGTTGTCCCGATTGTTGTTTATCTTGCCTTAAGAAGACCTACGAGGTTGAAACGCATCATGTTTTGTCTTGTGATTCATTTGTTTCTGTTTGGCGGATATAGTACTTGCACTTTTTAAGATACATTATGCTTGTTTTCATTCATCAAGTCCAATTTTGACCTAAGAGAAGCATCTATGTCTCAGATTTTGTCAATAGAGCAGTTGAAATACTTTTACATCTCTTGATATTTTGATTTTGTGATGAAAGAGGAGAGAAAGCACCCACTACCCAACCCCTAAACATCTCTGGGATCCTACCTGGCTTACTTTTCTCAGGATCCAGTTTTGTCTGCTTACCTCCCTTGGGATCCAATTTTGTCATAGCAGAAGGGAAATCCCACTTCTCATTGTTTGATTTTGCATTAGGAGATTGGGAAAATCTCACATCTCTCTCCTGGGACCCAATTTTGTCATAGGAGAGGGGAAATCCCACTTACTTCTTGCTGATTTTGCATTAGGAGATCGAAAAATCTCACATCTCTCTCCTGGGATCCAATTTTGTCATAGGAGAGGGGAAATCCCACTTACGTCTTGCTGATTTTGCATTAGGAGATAGGAAAATCTCACATCTCTCTCCTGAGACCCAATTTCGTCATAGGAGAGGGGAAACCCCACTTACTTCTCACTGATTTTGCTTTAGGAGATAGGGAAACTTCCCATATCTCTTCTGTGACCCAATTTTGTCATAGCAGAGTGAAAATGGCATCTCTTGAAATCCGGTTTTGTCATAGGAGAGGATTAGAATCACTAGAAGTAGATCTCTTAGGATGCATTCTAAAGAAGATGGGAACTCTCTCTGGGGATAAGATTTCTTTCACAGGAGAGGGTGTAGGAAACCCCAGTACAACTGTAGGAATCAAGTTTTGTCATAGGAGAGAATGGGAACATCTCTTATGAGTCACATCTTATTGCGTCTGATGTTGTCATAGGAGTGGGTAGGGACCGTTTCTACCTCTCCTGGTATCTGATTTTATGTAAAAAAAAAAAAAAAAAAAAAAAAATGGAATCCGCTCCCCTCTTACATTTATGAGGATCTCATTTTGTCCAAAGAGAGGAGGGAAACCCCCATTTGGCAGGAATGAAAATTCTCGGTTTTCATTGGAAAATCAGCCTGTATTTTTTCAATCAGCCCGAAAAAAAAAACAAAAAAAAAAAAAAAAAAAAGGTGGAGAGAGTTGTCACTGAAAAGTCAGGTGGGAACGCTCTGAACAGTCTTGGGTGGTATAAAAGCTCTCTGTCTCCTCTGCTCACAGAAATATCGACCCCACTCCAGAGACCCCCCCCCCCCCAATCTTTCCACTGTTGTTTGCCTTTCCTTAGTTTCATGCGTGCTTAGGATCCAGCTTTCTCAGGAGAGGAGGGGAATCACTTCCCACTGGTCTCTTGGCTCCCATTTTGTCACAGGGGGGGAGGGAGGAACACGACTTTACCTCCCTTGGTACCCTTGTTTTTTTCATTTTGTCATAGAAGAGGAGGAGACATGCACCTCCTCTCTTCCCACTCTCCCCCAGTTTCCATATCAGGGGATTCTGTTCATCGTTGCAGAGGAGAGGGAACCCCCCATTTACCTCTCTTGGAATACGATTTTGTTGTGTAGGATGGGGAGGGAACTCCCCTCACATCTTTTTGTGATCTCATTTTGGCAAAGGAGAAGAGGGGGGGGAAGGAGCATGGTGATTTTTTTTTCTCCAGGCTTGTGCATAAACTTGTTCAGCTGTTTAGTTGTGGTAAACTGCATACACCATTGAAAAGGGAAGAGAAAGTCGGGGTATTCCTCCACGCAGCTTTCAGCTCAGCTAACAAGAGTAGGCAAGATCTAGAGCATTGACAGTACTTTGTTTCTTTTTATTTTTGCATTACATTTTGTATACAATGAGAACAGCAAAAAACGAAAATTCAGCCACCGCAAGTATTACAACTTGCCACACACAACACTGAAAGACAATCTTTTCTTTTTTTCCTGGACAGAGACACTGGCTTTCTGTGGAGAAATTGTCATACATAAAAATGTTTCCAGATTCATCCAAATAAACCATTTTTTTTTTTTAATTACTGGAAGCCTTGACAAGACGTGCAAGTGATATGTTTATAGGTCTGTGCGATTTACTTCCGAGAGGCAGCTGCAAGTTTGCAAAAAAATAAAAAAGTTTTTTTTTTACAGAAAAAAGAAAACCCTTTTGTGTTGTCTTTGCAATGTTCCTGTGACTTAAACAATTCACATGACGTATGCGTAACGGCCAGGGTAGTTACGAACAAATCTATTCATTATTAATGTCTGCATCAGCCAATTTACTCCAAACACGAATGTATTCATTATTAATGGATATGTTCATACGTATATAAAGTGAACCTGGTTTGGGCGAGTGTGTTTCTGTGCGCCTTTTCTTGACCTTTTACGTTGTACAGATTTTCTTTCAAGTCTTCTTAAGAGCCTGTTTTTCCACCCACCCACCGCTTTTTTTCTTGTGTACTGAACACAAAGTAGTATGGGTTTCATACATATATGCATGTGAGCATATGCATGATCTTTGATAGTTATATATACTTTTTATACCAAGTGGGAAGAAGTTTCTTGCCATTCTTTCAGTTTTGCTCCAGTTAATTAAAGATGTGTGATTTTATAATTCACAACAGATTCCTATGACTGGCATCACATACAAAGCTCTGAATTTTAGTCTGAGCAGAGATGTTGATTAGCAAGTCAATGTGGTTTTTGAGTCACTTGTGTGATGAAGTGGATTTGAATAATCACCTCATGTCAATTGTGTGTGTGTGTGTGTGTGGTGTGTGTGTGTGTGTGTGTGTGTGTGTGTGTGTGTGAGGGTAAACTGCTTTTTGTCAGCAATTAATCAAGAACAACAACAAACTGTGATAAGATTTTTTCAGCCTTAATTCATGAAAAGGTCACTGGATGATGAAGGTCATAAATCTACAGTGAACCTTCTCAGCCATATTGTCAGTATTAAAAACATGTATGGTTTAAAAAAAAAAAAAAAGTCATTCTGTTACAGTTACTGCTTTACATATCGAGGAACAGTATGTTGAATGATACTTCATGTGAATATTTCAACAGCTTGGATATTATTGAAGTGATAGAATAAAATGTATTTTTCCAGATTTCTGTGTTTTTTGTTCGACACCAATTCATCATGTTCTTTTGCAACTGGGGTTCATTTCTTATGTCCTTAAAAAAAAAAAAAAAAAAAAAAAAACCCCCAGACAACCTGCATATCTTGGTCTGTGAGTGTGCATGTGTGTGTGTGTGTGTAATATCTGAAAGATTGCATTAGCACAATAAATGCTGAAAAGAAAGCAGGAGTATTTTGACAATTCTTATCACACTGGTCGTGTTGATAGTGGTTGTGATAGTGCACCTGTGATCATTCTCACTTTTATAAATTTGCACATGGATTCCCACGCCGTGTATCTCTTGTGTGTTTATGTTGTTTGTCTAATTTATGTGTGGCAGAGTGATTAAAATGTCTTTTGTTTTGTCACAAGTTTGTGAACAGTGGCTAAGGAATAAAAAGATTACAGTTCTGACACAAATAAAGGTGCTTTTGATACCTACAAACTGGAGACAGTGTGTCATTAAATGTCCTTTTTTTCCCTTCCCAATAATGGTTTTGTAAATAAGGACTAAACAGAAAAAAAAGATACTTCTGATATGAACATAGGTGCTTTGGATCCTTACAAAGCATTGATAGTTACTGTGTGAGCAAATGTTGTTATATCTTTTTTCATCATGGTTTCGTCAATAAGGACTAAACAAGAAAAAGTTCCAGTATGAAACATGTGCATTTTGTACTTAAAAACATAGTAATTCTTACATGAACTTGTATGCTTTGGTGCAGTATCCAACGTATTCATGGTTTTGACAACCCTGTTGTGGAAAAAAAATGGAGAAAAAACACAAACCTTTAACATTTTTTTTTTATTTCGTCACCCACACTTACTGTAAAACAGGTAAAACAAAATGGTATATTAGAAAAACACACCCATTTTGATTTGGAATTCAAGTAAAACAACATTCCATTTTCAAACAAACAAGGGAAGGAGGAATCCATACAAAAAAGACTCGGGTACAAAAATTCACATGTTGTGTGTATCAAAACTTTCTCATAACATCTCAACATGATATATGATATGAAGAACTAAATCACTCACATCTACCATTTCCTGCTCTTTCACTTCATCAGTGCCTTACATAGCTGCAACAGCCTAAAACGCTCCAAGTATAGTATTCTGACACTTAAGTGTAGCATTCCAAATGTAACCTTCACTATACACAACGGGTCAAAATGTACCCAGAAATTGTAACTTGAAAAAGTAATTGAGCTGCCTCAGTAACATTTTATGACTGTCAACTCAACCCCCCTCCCCCCCACCCTTTCCTACACTAACCAAAAATTGAGCTCTTGTTCAACAGAAGTTTTGATATACTAAAGCCTCTAAGCATGGTGTACCGTTTGCGGCATGCTTTTAAAAATGAATCTTGCATGGCAAGCATACCGGGAAATGTTGACCAACATTGCTGCGTGACACTGACACACACGGCAGTGAGTGGCAGGCATAACCCACCTTGCTGGTGGGTGGCGATTAATAATGCTAATTAATCATGCTAATGAACCATCCTGCAGGCAAGCAAGGGGCATTTGTCCTGCCCTACAGAGAGGATGGCATGCATAAGTGACATCACAGAAATTGCAGAAGCAATTTTTCTTCCTTTTTTTTCTTTTTCAAAATTCTTTTCTGAAATTCTCTCTCTGTTGTCCTCCAAGAGCTTCTCTCGAGACTAGCAGTTTGCCAGAGTGACAAGATAAATCATGTGTTTGAAAAATAGAAAAAAAAAAAAACAACACTTGAACCATTTCTGATCAAGTCATAATGATCCATCAAAGCATGCATATTTCACCGGTAATTAAGAAAAAAAAAAAGAAATGATCAGCCAGAGATCTGGCATGAAGTTCTTTTCAATAAGACAACAGTAGTGTAAATTGCACAAGTTGGCTGCTCAATGCAAATCAGGTCAACCCATTCCATCTGATGGAACTCTCTACTGAATCTTGCAGTGATTGGCAAGTACACACTTCGACAACAGAAACCTATGGATTGAATCAAAAAGGACATTTCAGTGAAGACACCAGACATTTTCTGTTGTAATGCCTTTGTGGAACGGGAAAGAAATGACCTTGTCAAAGCAAATATTACATAGTTCTTAGTGTTGTTCTTTTCTCTCAACAACACGCTCTTTTGACAATTCTAGACAGAAGGCATTACATCATTCTTAGTGTGTTCTTTTGTTCTTAACAACACGCTCTTTTGTCAATTCCAGAAAGAAGGCAAGTGTGGTGCCTAGCAACCCTTAACGACTGGAATACCCTTGGTGACACATTGAACAGCAGCCATAGACTTATTTATGGTTAAAATTCTTATCAATTTTGTAAACATCAGAAGAACACTGGCATCCCCACAAGTGACATCATAGGTTTGTTTCCGTGGTGCTGGGTTTGAACAGGTAAGCTGGGGAATGTGAAAAAAAGAACAGGTAAGTGAAAAGTTTTTTTTTTTTCTTCACTGAATTTACACTGCAAACTCTGTCTTTGCAAAATGAACCCCCAATACTGCAGTTACACGACAAGCAAAACCTACTGTCAACAAATCATTGCTGATCCTGAGTGTAACCTTCAATATCTCGCTGGCCAGATTCAACGGAGCTTTCAGTCATACTTTGTTTTGCACGCATGATGATGGGGTCTAAGATGATGTAAAAAGATGCAAGTCGGGCTAGTTATCACCTGGTTTTGACTGGACTTAGAAAAACAAAAAACAGCTGACAACAAAACTAATCAAACAAGATGGCAGCAAAAGTATGACTGTCTTTGGTGGGGGTTTTTTGTCTTGTTTTTCTTCTTTCTTTCTTTACTGAACTTGGGGTCAATTTTTGACGAAATAAGATTTGAGTCTACAGATCGGTTGTCACAGTTCCATTTAAAGTGCTGCCAAGTTCGTGAATTGGTTTTTTGTTTCCGGCTGGGGGAGGGAGGAGAGTGTGGGGGGTGGCCGCACAGAACTTTGGCACCAGCTTCAAAAATAGTTCACCACTTGACAGCTCTGCATGTACTCTTTTGTCATCATCTCACTCTTTTTCCTTTCATTTACTGTTCAGTTATCACTCCTTTTTCCTTGATGTGCAGCTCTTCACTACGTATCCTTCATGAATTGTTCACCTATCCCTTCATGAATTGTTCAACCTATCCCTTCATGAATTGTTCAGTCTCTACTTTCCCCTTCTCATACTGTTCAGTCACCCCTACCTTTCCCACCGTTCACTGCATAACATACGCAGATTGCGTACCACACTCAATTGATCATCTCATATTACTTCTATCAGTTCAAACTGTATGAGAATGCATACAACTGTCTACAAACCGTACATTCAAAACCATGAGTCCCAACAGTAAAAAACACAAAAGGTACCTTATAAGATCAAAATAAATTCAATTAAAGATCTTAACTTTCAAAACAGTCTCTGTTCAACCAAGTGGGCTTCACACAAAGAGATTCCTCTCCATGCAATTAACACATCATCCTAAAAACAACCATGAACTTGCAAACATTTCATCTGTAAAAAGACGGAAAATTAAGATATAACCCATCTCTCTGACAAAGTAGGGTCCACAACATCAAGCATTCAACCGGACAAAATGTTTGTGACATTAGCAACACAATGTTTGCAATATCAGCAAGTTGGGGAAAGCAAAACGCTGCATTCAACAGTCAACTGTCATAGCACCAAACGCCAAGATAACAGCACCCAGTGAAATAATATATGCTTGACATCGTCTGCATCGTAACAGCAGGGTAATACTGTAACGCACAATCAGCACCAATGTATCCATGTATCACACCAGCGCTTTGCCACACAACCTGCACCATATAATCACAACATGATCTGTACCAAATCAACAGCAGAACACAAAAGTAGTTTCAGACAGCAGCACAGATAAATCCTGTGCCAAAAAAACAAAGCGCAACTGGGAATTACAAGGGATACTAGTAGCATGTCTTTGCAAGCTCCTAAAGACCGTTCTTCAATGGACACACTTTTAATTAACCAACAGTTAATTTCCAATTTCCTCTGCTGTCTATCTCACACTTTTTTTTTTTCTGTCGTGTCCCTGAATGTTATTATCATCACAGACCAAGCACAGCAGTCCAAGGGAAGTAAATGATGTCAACTCATCACCAGAGGACTATGCATTGACATATTCCCTCCATTCGAAGTTCAGTGGTGGTGCTTCTCATCCAGTATACCCCAGACATCAATCAGCCATCTCCACAACAACAGTAACTCAGGCTGGGAAAACAGCCGACTTAATACCTGAAAAAGGACGGGGTCCTTAGGCCGCGTAATTCCAGGTGGGGTCCAGGGGCAATGCCCTCCCTGAGGCACACCGCATGAACACTTCAAATTGATAAATTTCTAGAACAAACAAAAAAGGAAACAGAAAGAAGAGAAAAAAAAAAAACAGGTCTTTGTCTCAGCTGTCATGCATATAACCTGGTAACGAATGAACAATATCCACTGTCACTTCGTGCATCTCACTTCTTGCTGTTGACAACCAAGCCTGCCAGTGGGGCACATATGACATATCACTTATCTGGGCTGTCACACCATCAAAAAAAAAAAAAAAAAAAACATCCATGTTCGTTTCTGTTTGGGGAAAAAGGAGGTGGGTGGGGTGGGAGGTAAAACATCCAATCAAAAAATCCAGTGTGCTCCGTTAGCAGTCCCATTGCTCCTGAAGCATCAACATGCTTCTCACAGTGCATGTGTTCAAAAAAGCCTTGTTAAATACACAACTGCCACAGTTCAGCTCTTTTTAACGAAGCAAACAAGTAACAACATGTCACCCCTGGCAAGTTCACTTTCTGATGATGAGTTGAGAACCAATGATTGAAACTACTCACTGTGGCGCCCTCCAGAGGGAGAGCTCACTCACGCCAGCTCCATGACTAAGCAATTATTGTCGTCAGTAGGGGGCTTAGTAGGTGGTGTCCTGCATATGTTAGATCAGAACAGGCACCACTGAACACCACCAAAGTGACTTGGCAGCAGTGCAGTGTCTCCTCTGGTGGGTTGCCTCTTGACGACTTGACATTGACTGTTCCCTGTGGATTGGTGGTGCTGGGGCTGCGGCGGGGCTGACCAGGCTGTGGCCGTGGATGGGGGTGTCGGAATGAGCAGTGTGGGTGCACTGCCTCTGAGGTGGCGCAGAAGTTGGGACAGCAAAAAAAAAAAAAAAAAAAATCTTGACAAATTACAGATTGAATTAAAGGATTTGATATTTGACATTGGAAGACAAGGGTAACTGAGGAAAGGACACAAACATCTGTCTTCAACATGACAAGACAGCAGTAATAAAGATCCTGACAAATTACAGAGATAGATTGAACTACAGGATCTGATCCTTGACCTTTGGAAGGCAAAGGGTAACTGAGGAAAGGACACAAACATCTGTCTTCAACATGACAAGACAGCAGTAATAAAGATCCTGACAAATTACAGAGATAGATTAAACGACAGGATCTGATCCTTGACCTTTGACGGCAAGGGTAACTGAGGAACTGCTCTGCGCAGCCGCAGCCCCATGAGAGAGCGGAGCTCACACACAGCCAGGTTGACAAGACTGGGAGGACTTGCCAAATGCTGCCTCAAAGCCACATATTCCCGTAAATCCAGGTTGCCTTTACGCATTTCCCGATAGGCCATTAACACAATCTGCAAATGAAATAAAACAAACATTAAACTAAAAACTCTGTATTACATTTACAGGCAACAAAATAACCTCAATTACTTACAAATAAATGACACAATGTTCACTCAATTACCAGCAGAGTTTCACACACAAGAACAGAGGTGCACAAATACACACACATGCACACAAACAGCAGCAGCAACTACATGAGAACAATTTCTTTTCAAGTCTAAAGATGAACATTTCAATTACTACTTTCTTTCAATGTGAAGAAAAATATATTGGCAACAAGATAGCACAAATCTGTAGACTCTGAAATGTCTTGTCAGAACACTGCTGATTTATAAGAAATGAATTGATCACAACCACACATAAATCTTTCATAATCACAAATATTCAGAGAGTGTTTTGACTGCCCTCCCATTTTCATGACATTTCAGTGGGAATGACAGAATCATAGTTTGTGCTTCAAGTTACCTTTGAGTTGGTCCTATCTTTGAAAACACTTGCTGAAAACACATTTGAACAACTGAAAACCGACCAACAAGTGATGTCATACATGCCTACCCCTAAAAATGAATTTCAGTAGCACCGATTTCAAATTTCAGTAGCACGGACTCAAAATCAGTAGCATTCATTTTTTTTTCTTTTGAAACAGTTTGTGGAAAGAGCTGGTCAGGGTGTCATAATCAGCTCAACCTATGCATAGAATAAGACAAAAACTTTGCAGTAAAAAAAATTTCTTTTCCAACGCTGCTGCATTCTTTTCATGACGCAGGCCTTCAATGTGTCTGTTTATGTCGTCTGCAGCGCCATGTTTTACAGAAAATGCACTGTCACAAATCACGCACTTTGCTTTTGAATCATCAGTCCAGTCCAATTTCACAATGAAGGGAAATTTGCCACTGTATTTGTCCAGGAACTTCTGTGACGTCTGACACTTTTTTGATGCAGGTTCATCGGCATCACCAGTTGGCACATCCATTCGCTTTCTCTTTGTATTAGACGCCATGTTTCTCGAAACTTCAATTACTTGCGATATCCGGTTTAGTACTTCCGCTTTCAAAAAAACATCGTTTGCTTGAATAACTGAGTTTAACGTCCCTTTATAGCAGAAGCCGTTGGAGACATGTGCTATTCGTCTGCTTGTGAAAAAGATGGGGCTTTATGTCCCTTTTACCATTCGGTGTTCTGCTTCTGCTTTCAAAAGCATCGTCTGCTTCAGCTCACGATCGTTTTAAGTAAATTTTGTTGAAAAATCTATTTACCGTAACTAAAA
>JADBJO010025236.1:0-24050 GCA_016801955.1 Conus betulinus
GACAGACATGCATACATACAGACAGACAGACAAAACAGACATGTCCTACCTGACAACAGTCGGGTAAGAGCTCAGCGTGAAACAAGGGTCATGAGACTCCAACTGAAGCCGAGGCTGAAGCGGGCGACAATGCACAGGACAGTGACGTAATTCCTGCCTGAGCCTCCGACACTGAAACCAGTTTCCGCTGAATCAGCATAGCTTCCTCATCAAACAATGAAAGAGAGAGTAAATGGGATATGTGTTGTCTTCGGAAAATGATGACATTCGCCATCCGTCTGAATAGTTCACGTTTAATTAACATAACACTCCGCTCATCATCTGACACGCTCACCCACTCTCACCCTCTGCAAGCCACGCGTTTCAACAAAAACTTATGGTGAACGTTTCTTCTTTTTTGCAGCTCTCCTGTTTGGAACTCTCTCCCCTTTCGATCCGCTCTGCCAAAACTGACTCTGCTTTCCACTTTGCACTCAAAACCCCATCTGTTTAAGGAATTTTCTTTATAGAAAACATTTTTGTCCTGGTGTTGGGTGTGTCATTGCGTTACATGTTGTAAGTGTTGCCCTTGAAAACTGACAATGTGTGCGTGCATGTGTGTGTGTGTGTGTGTGTGTGTGTGGTGTGTGTGTGTATGTGGTGTCAGTGTGGTTGGCCAGCCCCCCCCCCCCCTCCCCCCCCCCCCCCTCCTTGCTATGTTTCATTGTCATAATTGATGAGGTGACTGGGTTTATGGTTTACTATAGTGATTTCTGTTTTTACATGTTTATAGTTAAATATTGTAAAGCGCTGTGAGCTCTAGTGAGAAAGGGCGCTCTATATATTTCCATTCAAAACTTGGAGCGAATATTCTCGTTGCCTACTTCAACACTATTTGTCGAGAAACACGCGCACGGCATAGGTGATCAGCCAATCAGAGCAAAGGTGAAGGTAGCAGTAGAGGTCAAGGTGACCACGGTTTCTACCTGGGGAGAAGAAGAGGAAGTCATGTGCTACAGAAAGCCGCAGGAATTTTCTTTTGAAATTTGTGCTACTTCAAAGACAGTAGCAACCAGGATCAAGAATTCGTTGAAGAATTTAGTAGTGGCTAACAATTCCTCCATTATAAATTAATGACGGCAAAGATTCGCAAAAGAAGAAAAAAAAGGGGAGACGGGCGAAGGTGGGGGGGGTGGGAGGTAGAGGGGATAAAGAAAATGAGAATGAAAAGTCCGGGAAATATACCATAAATTGAGAAAAAAAAATTCTTCACTGGCAGCTTTTGGGGACCCTCACAATCCATCTTATAAAGACAGACCTATTCATTGTGCCTTTCGTCTTGTTTTCAAATTCTGTGTCAAACCTGACTCTTCCTGTGATTTAGCAGCGTTTTACTGAAAAGAAACTAAGTCAGAACTACCTCCTTGTAGTTTAGTACTGTCTTGAAGCCACACAGTCAGACATATGTCTCTTTGAAGTCTAGTACCGTTCACTGAAGTAACGCGGTCAGAACGCTTCAACATGTATTGAACAGACGATCGATTTGCGCACGGGCTAGTGTGACTTCAAATAGCGAGTTTGAGCGAAGTAGCCAGTGCAGGAACAGCCGTGATCTTACTCTTGAGCGAGAGACTCGTTTGATGTGACAACGGCTTCAAAATGCCCAGCAACACTATCGGGCGTGTGTGATGATGATGAAGATGAAGATGATGATGATGATGGTAGATGATGATGATGATGATGATGATGATGATGATGTGTGTGTGTGTGGTGTGTGTGTGTGTGTGTGTGTGTGTGTGTGTGTGTGTGTGTGTGTGTGTGTGTGTGTGTGTTTTAATGCTGATCGATGAGAATGAGGATGATGTGGTCCCAGTCTTCCCACTGAGTCCGCAGCAAACTCAACTCTGGTAGAGCCGGTCGGGGCAGAAAAACCCACATGACTTCTCTATACTTTCCCGCTTGCTCTTGACATACACACCCGCGCACATGCTTATGTCACAGGTGATCCTCGCCTCTTCTTACACGCTGTTTGTTTAAAAAAACGCAATGGATTTGAACACAAAGCTCTTTTTTGTGCGCATCAGCTTAGCTCTGGGACACAAAATCGTCTGCCTGATGGAAGGAGCTCAAACTGTCGCGCAAGCGTATGCCCACTGTCACTAACAATCGCACGAGCCTTGTTGACCGCACGCCTTTCATACAACTCACTCATACTCTCCTGTCTCTCACCAACAATCTTACCACAGATGTTCACAACGCTATCCAAGAGTTTGCTGTTTTTCAAATTAAGATTTCCATACCAGCAAATGCATGAAAAAGTCAAGACAGACTCAATAAAACTCCTGTAAAATGTTTTAAGAATTTTTGGCTGGACATGCAGATTCCTCAATTTGCGTAGGAAATGCATTCTGGTTTGGCATTTTTTGTATGCGGACCTGTGTGTGTGTATTGAAAGTGAGCTTATTTGTCTAACGTTGTGCCCAGATATTTGTATTCCTCTACCCGTTCCACTTTTTTTCCATCAATATAAAGATCAGGCACATAATTTTCCGCTTTCCTAAAATCTATGATCATCTCCTTTGTTTTTTTGACGTTAAGCTCAAGATAATTTTTCTTTACACCAGGTGCTGAAACGCTCAACTTCATCAAAATATGTTACATCAGAATTGGAAAGGTCTACAAGGGCTGTATCATCTGAATATTTAATGACTGGTGTTTCTTCTGTACCAATGCAGTCGTTGGTGTACAGAGTAAAGAGGACAGGAGAAAGAACGGTACCTTGAGGGGAACCTGTGGAGCAAAAGAGGACAGATGACATGACAGATTGATAGCGCACTGACTGGGATCTGGAGATGAGGAAATCTGTGATCCACAGGATAAGCCTGGTCTGACATTTAAGGATAAAAGTTTTGTGCGCTAAGAGATGAGGCTGGATGGTGTTAAAAGCTGATGAAAAATCAATAAAAAGAATACGAACAAAAGAATCTGTTTTTCTCCAGGTGAGTGTAAGCGTTGTGTAAAAGTGTGAGAGTGGCATCGTCTGTGCATCTGTTGCGTTTGTATGCAAACTGATAAGGATCTTGATGACTGACTGTGTCAGTGAGGAGGTGACTGAGTATTGCTCTTTCGAAACACTTCATCACAATGGATGTTAGAGCGACTGGGCGGTAGTCATTGAGGGGAAGAGATGGTTTAGACTTTTTTGGTATAGGACAGATCACTGAGGCTTTTTCCAGAGAGAAGGGACAGTTGAAGTTTTAATAGACCAATTGAATAGTCTAGTGAAGACATGACAGAGTTGAGATCCACAGTTCTTGAGTAATACACTACTAATATTGTCTGGTCCAGGCGCCTTTTGGATATTTAGTCTTTTAAACATTGAAGTATTGTTGTATCTTCTATAATGATCTCATCTTCTATCTTTGCTTTGATTTCCTCTTTTATCACTCCCAATGCATCGGTGAAATCATGAGCATCAAAACGACAGTAAAATTTGTTGAGTTCATTAGCGAATTGTTGTTGTTGCTGTTTTTTGATAAGGCACAGTGAGATGATGGGATTTGGTTTGACCAGTTAATTTCTTTAGACCTTGCCATGCGTTCCGCATATTACCGCACTGAAACTGCAATTCAACCTTCTCTTTGTACTTTGTTTTGGGCTGAGCGTATTTCCTTTTCTCAGTTTTATTTGGACTTTCTTACGTTCCATTTTGTTTTCTGTTTGAAAGGCAATTTTCTTTTCATTTAACACTGTTTTCAGTGGCTTCGTTACCCATGGTTTATTGTTAGGGAAATTTTTGATTGTTTTTGATGGAATGATTAAATCTTGACAAAACATGATATATTCTGATATGACATCTCTGTTGCTTCATGGATATTGACAGAGGATTCAAAGAAAAAAGGTCCCAGTCAGTACAGTCAAAACATCCTTGTAATTCCAAAATACTGTCAGGCTCCCATACCTTAACCTTCTTCTTTATGATGGGTTCTGTCTGAATTTTAGGTCTATATGCGGGTATGAGGTGGACTACATCATGATCAGATTTTCCGATAGGGGGTAGGGGTTCAGATTTGTAAGCGTGATTGATGTTGCCATAACAAAGATCGGGCATTTTGTTTTTTTACGAGTAAAACAGGTAATATATTGTTTAAAGATGGAAGGGATGATGTCAATCTTCTGTTTACAGTTATTAAAAAATCACCAAGAATAAAATGGGTGCATCAGGAGAGATAGACTGAAGAAATTGCACAGTATCAACAACATGGGCAGCGGCACATGACACATTGGCAGCAGGATGAGCATAAACAACTGTTAAAAACAACTGTCCGAATTCCCGCGGCAGGTATCTTGGTCTCAGAGACAGCGATATCAGTTCTACATCAGGGGTGCACAGCCGTCTTCTCACAGTCACATTAGCATTGTCACACCATCTATTGTTGACATATACACACACACCCCTCCCCCGTGTGCCTTGCCTGTGGTCAGTGGGTCACGGTCATTCTGAGAGGGGGGTGAAATCCGTCAATGGCCACACTGTCATCAGAGGATAGAGTCACACCACCATGTTTCCGTAAAACATAAAACACAAGCATTTCTGTATTCTCTCATAAAACGAGAGTTCACTAAAAGTTCATCAAAATTTCCGTTGGAGCTGGTCGGTTGATCGAGCGAACATTAGATAAAATGATAGATGGCAGGGGGGGGTCGGCTAGCATTCCTTCTCAATCTTCGTTTTACACCTCCACGCTGACCACGTTTTCTTTTCCTTTTGGCATGTTCAGAACCGGTTTTGAAATCACCTGTGTAGGGATTAGTTAAAAACGGTAAGTTGGTTAAATCGTGCACGCTGTGGTCTGAATAAAATCGAAAGCTCAGTAAGAAATCACGGGTGTAGGAAAGTTGGTCATTGACCCACTGCTGGTGGGCGCCATTTTGGATTTGCACAGCTGATGAGTGGTGGCGAAGAAAAAACGATTTGAAACAAGGCGTATGTGCGTGTGTGTGTGTTTGTTTGCGCGCGCGCTCGTGTGTGTGTTATGTGTATGGTTTGAGTGTGTGTACGTGTGTGTATGCGTGTGGTGTGTGCGCGCACGCGCATGTTGTGTATGTGTATGTGAGGTTGTGTGTGTGTGGGTGTGTTGCGTGTGAGTGGCGTGCATGCGTGCAATCTGTGTGTGAGTGCGTGCGCGCGCGTGAGCGCACATATGTGTATGTGTTGTGCATAAACCAGGGGGGGTCTCATGTAACTACTACACAATAAAGTGAAAGGTACCGGGGGTGTGGGGGCCATAACCAGGCTATGACTCTACTCACGCAATAAAGTGACAGGTACTCTCTCAACTTTTTCCCCCAGCTATCTGAACTACTAACCCTAGCGGGTGGGGGGCGACGTGGTGCGTACCTGTAGCCACCAAATACAACCATTTCTATTCGATCTCCCTATCCTCACCCCCTCACTTTCTCCTATGACTACCGTTTTTTTTACTCCCACATCATACATATATCTTTCCCCCTTTTTATAAAATCCCTACCTCAACCCGCGCAATGGCGCCGGAGGCGGCTCCCGGGGGACCCGCCGGCGCGGCGGGGGGCGTAGCTTCGCGAATTAGGGCCCCAGCGTCCGGCACCCGAACGGGGGTCGGCTCGGGCCGGCAGCGGCTCGCCCACGAGCCCACAGGACGCGGGCGGGACCCGTTTCGCACCGGGTCGCGGCGCTAGCGCCGCAGCGCGTGTGGCCGCAGCGCGCTCAGCCCGGCGGGCCAGAGCGGGAAACGGGCACCCCAAGCGGCGGGGCCCGCGTGTGTGCCCGAGACGGAGCGCCGCAGGACGCCTGATGATGCGGTGACCCCCGCGGCTGGGGGCTCGCGGCCAGCCGGCCCACCGGCCCTTTATCGCCGGTGGTTGTGCCCCGGACCGCGCGTCCGTACACAGCGGAGGAGGCCCAGAAGCGGCAAACGTCTGCAACCAGACTACTTGACGCGCTAGCGGCCTCGCCGCCCGGGCCGACTGGCCGTCCGCTCGGCCCACGCAAGAAAATGAAAGGGACACATAACCAGCTATGAACTACTCACCCAATAAGTGACAGGTAACACGGCCAAGAGCCAACGGCCAGACGAGCAGAAATCCCTCAAGGTGGCCCACCGCTGTTCGGCTCCTTAGGTCGCAAGTCCTCTCGTACGCTACACCCACCCCCCCGAAGAATGTGGCCCAAAAACCGTGAACATTGACGCATACGCATAGCGCTGAATTCTCAAAAACACAGTGCGATTAGCACGAGCCACACAAAATGAGGCGGGCGCATCGAACCGCATGGCTGCTACCCGCTACCATTGGCGCTATGCGAAAATCATGACGTCTGGAACGAGTACTTCATCTACGTTTCTAGCCTCCGTAATGGCGAATGTGTCTCTTTGCTGGGCGTGCTGGTGATCTCGGAATCTGCGCGTGCTATTGGCATGCGGCCCTCACTGTCCGTTCGCTTTCCGTGGCGCTCTTATCTGGCCCGTCCATCGCATGCGGACCAATCCGTCGAATGTGCTGCCCCGAGGCTCCTCTTGCTCGTCTCTGGTGCGGCACTCCGCCGGGGAACCCTGTTCCGGCGGGCGCGATTGCCTGCGTCCTCTCGCCTATCCCGTCTGTGACCGAAAAAAAAGAAAAAAATAACAGTCCTACTCTCGATCTGCGCGCAGATGTACCAAGGAAATGTTTGTCAACACAGACAAACAGACAGACAGAGAAGGCAAGGCAAGACAGACGGGTGGAATGAGAAAGAGCGAGCCGCAGTATAAGCCAGAGAAACAAAAGGATACAAAGACAGAGACAGACCTTCAGAACCACAGAGCAACAGAAGGATACAAGGACAGGGACAGGAGGAAAGGAGAGGGAACGAGCCCCCAATCCGTTCATCCATCCATTCAGACAGACAGACAGACAGACAGACAGACAGACAGACAGACAGACACAGGGACAGACATAAGTAACAGAGAGAGGGAGGGACTAAGCAAGTAGGGATCGAGACGAACACTCGTGGCAGACCAGACCAGACCAGACCAGACCAGATCAGTAGAGAGCCGAGTGGCTGTTGGGTTGTGAGTTCCATTCTCTCGGGACGCTAAACGAAGAAGCACGTTCTCAAAATGTCTGAGAGCGGATCTTTAAAGAAGAGAAGAGAAGACATTTTGCAGAAGAGACAGGAGGACAGACAGAAGGAGGAAGGGGAGGTTGAGGGAGCAGGGTGGGTGTGTGTGTGTGTGTGTGTGTGTGTGTGTGTGTGTGTGTGTGTGTGTGTGTGTGAGAGAGTGTGGTGTGTGTGTGTGTGTGTGTGTGTGTGTGTGTGTGGGTGTGTGTGTGTGTGTGTGTTGTGGTGTGTGTGTGTGTGTGTGTGTGTTGTGTGTGTGTGTGGGTGTGTGTGGTGTGTGTTGTGTGTGCGTGCGTGCGTGCGTGCGGTGCTGTGCGTGCGTGCGTACGTGTGTGTGTGTGTGTGTGTGAGAGAGAGAGAGAGAGCAGTGACCATGATGACACGTGGTAGACCAGCAGAGGGGCCCGGTGTTCTCCATCAGGACCATGAGGAAGAAGTTGAGGTGGAAGTCCCCGGACAGGTTTCTTGATGCCGAACGAGATCCCGTAGTACATCATGGACGCGCAGAACCTGCAAACACGGGACATCGGTCGTCTTCGTCAGCTATTGTCATCATCGTCGTCGTCGTCGTCGTCATGTTGTCGTTGTTGTTGTCGTCGTTGTTGTCCTCCCCCTCACTTTTGTTCCTCCTCCTCCTCGTCGTCATCATCATCATCATCATCATCTTCAATCATCATCATCGTCGTCGTCGTCGTCGTCGCGTCGTCGTCGTGCTAACAGTAGTAGTAGTCATAACTAAAAGCGATATGCGATAACCCTTACTATCACTACTACTACTGCTATTCGTAGTAGTAGTATAGTAGCACAGCTACTACTACTACTACTAGTAGTAGTAGTAGCAGCAGCACAGCAGCAGCAGTAGTAGTAGTAGTAGTAGTTAGTAGTGTGCTGCTTCTACCACTACTACTATTACTACTATTTCTGCTATGCTGCTTCTACTTCTATTGATACGCCACTGCTAACTGTTGCTATTGCTGTGTATGTGTGTTGTGTGAAACGTGTGTGTGTGTGTCGTGTGTGTGGTGTGTGTGTCGTGTGTGTGTGTGTGTGTGTGTGTGTGTGTGGTGTGTGTGATGGTGGGGGTAGGGTGGGGTGGTGGGGGATGTGTGGGTTGTTCCTGGGCCATTCAAGTTTATTTTGATTATACTGTGGCGACCCTTTTCAAACTGTCCATATCATGTTAGCTGTGGTGAAGTTAGGTCATCTTCTCTGTCCCCCGCCTCCCCCTCTGCTCTACCTCTCTCTCCCTCTCCTCTCTCTCTCTCTCTCGTCTTATCTTTCTCTGTGTGGTTTGTGTGTGTGTGCGTGTGTCGTGTGTGGGTGTGTGTGTGTGTGTGTGTGTGTTCGCGCGCGTGCTCTTTGTGCTCATTTTGCGTTCACGCGGCGTTGCTTGCTGTGCATCGTTGTAGTGCGTGTGCTGTTGCTCGTTGTGGCTGTTGTGGATGTTGCTAGCTGCTATCTCCAGTGATTCGTTCTAAGCTTCGTTCATGTGAATGACAAGAACACTGCCCAGTGCTCGCTCTCCTCCCCGACCGACCGATCCATTCAATCCTCTCACCACATGAATCCCACCGGGAAATCAATCCAATCCATCCTTTCTCACCACATATGAATCCCAACCGGGAAATCCATCCCAATCCATCCTCTCACCACTTGGATTCCACCAGGCCAAGCCAATCCAATCCAATCCAATCCATCCTCTCACCACATGAATACCACCAGGCAATCCAATCCAATCCAATCCAATCCATCCATCCTCTCCACACATCAATCCCATCAGCAATTCTAATCCATTCAGTCCAATTCAATTCCAATCCATCTTCTCACCCACAACGCAATCCCACCAGGCAATCCAATTCAGTACAATCCAATTCCATCCATCCTCTAACCACATCAATCCCACCAGGCAATCTAATCCAGTCTAATCCAATGCCAATCCAATCCTCCTCACCACAGGAATCCCACCAGGCACATCCAATCCACACCAAAATTCAATCCAATCCAATCCATTCTCCTCACCACATGAAGCCACCAGAGCAATCTAATCCAGTCCAAACTAAATCCAATCCAATCCATCCTCGTCACCACCATGAATCCCACCAGGCAATCCAATGCAAGAAGTCCAAATTCAATCCAATCCAATCCCATTCTCTCACCACATGAATCCCACCAGGCAATCCGATCCAGTCCAATTCAATCCAAATCCATCCCCTCACCACCCTGAATCCCACCAGGCAATCCAAGTCCAATCCGTCCAATCCAATCCATCTTCTCACCACAGAAAATCCCACCAGGCAGGACCACCCTCATGATGTGGGCGGTGGAGGAAGATGTAAGAAGTGTTGTACTTCCTCCCTGGTCCTGCTGGTGGCTCTTCTCTCTTTTCCTGATCAGAGTGCCTTCACGGAGTTGCGGGCCTGGGGGGCCTCCGGCCTGTATTCCACCGGGCCATCTGACACAAAGCACTCTGGTGCGCTCCTGCCTGCGGCCCCCGTCCTCCCGGCCTCTCTTGGTCGTCGTCCGTCAGCCCCGCGGGTTGGCGTTTTCTGCCTCTCCTTCTTTGCGCCGCCTCTCACCTTGCTCTTAGTGGCTTTCGCTTGTGTTCTTCTCGTCCTGTCTTTTCCCTCGCTCTGATCTCTTCATCTCGCTCCAGGGAACGTTCGCGACACGCGCCGGGTACAGCGAGGTCGAGCCGGCAGCCGATTGCGCGAGTCGGAGACGCTGACTAGAGAGCTGAGACGCAGTTGCACGAGATGAGAGGAGACGAGAGGGCAGACACGCGACAACAGAGCATGGAACAGAAGACAGACAGACATCAGGGCACGCGAAGACCAGAACGTACAAGAGAGGACAGACCTGACCACACAGCTACCAGACAGACACAGATACACAAGCCATCGACAGAATAGACAGCCAAACCAGCCAGCCAGCTAGATCGATAACGGCGCAAGCGTTTTGTTGTTGGCGGGTGTGTGTGTGTTTGGTGGTGTGGGTGTGTGTTGTGTGATGTGTGTGGGTGGGTAGTGGTAATCAAACGCACGTGTTGTTTTTTTTTTTTCAAAAAGCGTCCAAGATAGATCCAGCCATACCCGGAAATTTTTTTTTCCATTTCTTTAGATGTAAGACTTTTTCACGGGGTCCCAAATTAATCTAATAATTGTCGCCCAAACATTACCTTTGCCATGAAATATCTGGGTCCCTCATCTTATGACCTTTATTGGATAACCCGGCGGGCCGAGGCCCATTTATGGATCCAAAGCTATGCAGCAGACCCTAGTGTTATGACAAATCCGTTTAAAAAAAAAAAAACAAGCGATATCCGGGGCGTGCACTTCCGGCGTGTTATAAACTTGTCGAGGGATTCTTCTGCTTTGTGTCTGTCCGGTCGTTATATTCCCATCTCTTAGTGTGTTTCGAAGAATACCTATCTGCTATCTCTTACAAAAAGAAAACAAACTTTGAAAACAAAATTTCTGAATGATGCGAAACCCTCTGAGCCGCGGCTTTTCTCCCATTCCTTTCACATCTGTCTGCCTATGGTTTTTAGGGCTTTTATAGAGCGATCCACCGGTGGGTGGGTCACCCGCCTTGTCCTCTTATACGTTATCTACCCTGTGTGTGTTGCGTGTGTGTGTGTGTGACCTGGTTGTGTTGTGCGTGTGTGTTGGGTGTTCTTGTGTGGTGTGTGTGTGGTGTGTGTGTCGTGTGTGTTGTTCAGTGTGTGTGTGAGTCGTTTCAAGCTTAATACTGAACAAGAAGTCAAAAGGAAAACCATAAATATCCTTATTCTAAATCCTCATTACCTGGACAACCGAAACCAAAACCATGCAAAGGCAACCTCCCCCCAAAAGCAATTATCTTTTCTTTTCTCATCCCCTCCCTCAACACCCACCTTGTCACATAACGCACGACTTTATGGATGAAACCCTTTCCCCCACGTTTTTGTTGTTTGCCTTGTTTTTGTTTGTGGTTTTGGGGGGGTGGGATCCCGGTGGCGGATAGATAAGGGTTGGGGTGTGGGTGTCTGTGATATCCAGTGCGAAATACTGGACTTAAAACTCCTGACCACACCGACCTTGTCCTTAGACCTGTTTTCACTGTTTGGTTGTTACACTCCCACACCCTGGTTTTGCTGAAGGCTTTCTTTTTTTATTTTTTTTTCAATCGGTGGCCACGTCATCATCGCAGCACGCAGATTAGCCCCCTCCCCGCCCACAGGTTTTACCACGCTCCCCATGAAACACTCTATGTACCAATCCAAATGTCTGAAAAACGGGTGCTATAACATCTAAAAGGTGCCGCTGCGTGCGAAACAAGATGATTGCAAAGCGGACACACAGCCAGCAACCCTCAAATGAAATGCATCCATTAAATCTGAAGGTGTGTACACCGGGTGACCCCCCCGCCCCCCCCAAAAAACAAACAAACAAACAAACAAACAAACAAAAACTGACACTGCCCCCACCGTTCTCTCACTTCTCACCACACTCATCCCCAGTCTCCAACCCAACCCCGCGGTTTAAAGCTAGCACGAATAAAGACAACGTATGCAGATGAAAGCAAACCAGAGCACGTGCCTTCGAAATGCTATCACAACTGCTTTTTGGGTGTATGATACGGAAGTTGTTGATGCGTGTTGTATGTTTTTATCAACGGTGAAAAAAAAAAAGTATGATAAAATTAATAAGCTGTCTCTATCATTTTAACTATAGAAATACTTCTAAATTAATTGTTAATTATAAATGTGAGTAAATTTAATTTGTATATAAATTATTTCGGATGTCTGAAGCGATACACATTGTATCAAGAAATCCGCGAACAAAGTTCTCTTGAAGATTATGTTTTAACATTCAAACAGATAAACCAATTAAGTACGTCGGGAATTCAATTTGAATTACTGGTTTTGTTGTTTCATTGAGGAATATACTACCTTTAGGCACATCGAAAAAAACCAGAGTAACTGCGAAACACGGAAATTTCAAGGACTAGCTTTTTGATAGTTATATATAAAATATATATTAATATATTTAAAACGCGCATCGTTCAGAAACGCAGGCGTAACAAATCAGCAAGAGGAGTGAAAGAAAGGGGTGTCGAGGCATATCATTCCAACAAACGCATTGACGACGGGTGACTGAGGACTGCAGTCACGTGCGTTTGAGGTAAATCCATCCGCCACAACCCACGACCCCGCCCACACGGCAACAATAAACCGCTCTTAACCTTCAATCTGTAATCTCAATCGTCCTGCGCGCCTCTAAAATCCCTTTCTGAAAGCTCCCTACCAGGGGGGTCCAATACCCAAATACAATCTCTCCTCTCATCCCCCACAAGCTCGGGAATCTCAATCAAACTCATGCTAAAAAAGAAAAAAAACAATCATAAAAACATCAAAAGTCAAAAATCAGAAATCTCACGGAAAATCTTCGCAATAAACTACCTGTATTAAGAGAAGGAAAAATTGTCGCTGAATCATAATTCTCGTTAGAACGCGCAATAGTCACAATGATGTGCGTGTAAGGGTCAGTGAATAAATACTCCAATACGACACGCTAAGACGAACGTGCAAACAACACCACTACACCACACACACACACCACCAACAAAAAAGAAAAAAAAAAAAAACACACACACACACAAAAAAAACAAACAAAATCACACAAATACACACACCAAATTAGCAAAAACATACGCGATGCGCCGCCACACAACACCACAAAAAAAAAAAACACACAGGCGCTAACAGCGCGCGCGCAGCGCAACGCAAAAGCCACCCAAATAAACTGGCACGAACTCGGACCACAATCAAAGCACACCACGAAAAAGAAAAACAAACACGCACCCGAAGCACACAAAAACCCAACAAGCGAGAAGACAGTGACAGACTCTCTATCAATCTATGTTCGGGGTCGGTCAGAAAATAGCAAGTACATCTTTCGGCGCCTCCCGGGGCGCCCGCCCAACGCCCCCCCCCACCCACACCCCCGCCCCCCGGACCCGACACCAAACCGTAGAACCATTTGTCCGTATAAACACAATGCTTACCACCCAAACTGGAAAGGCAAAATTAGACCACACCATCAGCTGATTTCAATAACCACCAAAAAATCTGCTACTACCAATACTGAAAAAGAACCTACTACTACTACATAAAACTATTTACTACCAAATAGTACTAAAATACTACAGCTCCACTGCATTAACATGTGCTAAATAGGGGGCAGAAATACCGCATGAGAGAGAAATGCTCTGGGGCTCAATTCATAATCATTAGTGACACTAGTGAACCAGAGGGGTGAATTGTTATATACTTTGACATATGATCATTGAATCGGTTAATGGCTCAAAAACGAATCGGACCAATGGCAAGTGGCTTGTTCTGGCCATGTGAAATAAGACTGAACAGTTAATGAACCCAGGGTACCGCAACCGCAATGGGTTTTTAACACGGGGGGAAAGGTGAGGAAAAAAAAACAGTGGAAGGGGGAAATGTGCAGTACATTACGTCAATGACAGTAAACGAATGCAGTTATATAAAACAACTAGTAATGCAAATACACTTGCAAAATGAAACGAAATTCCTGCGTAGTAGAACAAATGCATGCAACGCAAGCAAGTCCAATACTGGTACAGTAACCGTACAGTCCAATGCAATGCCATACAATCGAGTGCATACGACTGCAATGCACTGCACGTACATACAGTACAGTACAGCGCAGTACCATTGCACGACATTGCAATAAACAATACAGGTGCGGTACAGCGAAGTGTGTAGGCAAGGTGCAGAGTGCAATACAATAGCAGTACTTACAACATACGCCGATGCACACAAAAATGCCAATGACCTGACAAAAGACAATACCAAGTAAGTACATTAGCAGTACCATACAGAAATGAACGAATACAATGACCGACGCAAAATCCAAATACGTACAATTTCAAAAGTACGCGACAGATGCGTAAAAACAATGCACGCAATACAATACATCACCGTGGACATTGCAAGTGCAAGAATAACAAAATACAATAGCAATACAGTAACAAGTGCAGTACAAAAACTGCAGATGCAAATCCAAAGGAAACAAATAAACATGCATACACGTACACAAGGGGTACAGTGGCAGATACAATGCACCGCAATACAAAATACAGTCTACAAATGGAAGTACAAGGCAATCATCAAAATGAGCAATCACGTACACTACGTGCAGTACATGCAAATAAACCATAAAGCATACATCGATGGGACCGTAAAGCACTACGAATAAGGCATGACAGTGCAAATTACGATAAATGCCATGCAAGTAAACCAGTACATAAAAATGCAATGCGATCATGGGGGGGGGGAAAACCAAAATACAGTACTATAACATACACGGTGCCTACAATACACTCATGCAATCCAATACGTCAGTTTGCAAAGATAACCGCTGGCAGAATACAAATAAGCAAATGCCATAACACTAACGCGTACACTACAGGTTATGTACCATAATCAAACGAATAGCGAAATGCAATAACAAAACCTACAGTTTAAAAGTGCATTACAGCGCAAAGATAAACAAAAATCAGTACAAACCTGTGCAGTACCTGCATGCTAAAATAAGGCTATACCATACAGTACAAAATATACAGTGCAAATAATACACAAGGAATGCTGTATCATGGCAAAATTCAATATACGATAAGGCATAACAATGCCATACAGTACAGTGCAATATAGGCAATGCATAAATCAAAATAACTCATGCAAATAACATACCAAAAATAACGATCCACTGCACGGACACAATACCCAATGCAATACAGAAAATGCGTACAAGTACAGTACTTGCAATTAAACAAACTAGCCAACTCAATACAGATACAGTAAATACAACACAATTACTAGATACAGCGACACTCCAATACATCAATCATGCAACGAGCGTACAAGTACGTACACTCAATGTCAAAAAATGCAAATGCAATACAATTGAAACAGCGCAACCCAACAGCTAGAGAACAATACCACCAATTCCGTACAAACAATCCACAATGCATACCAATACATAGAGCATCGGAAATACATCAGACGCGAATACACAACAGATTAATATAAGTGTAATACCATGTAAATTACAACATGATGACATACACACATACAAATGAAAACACATAATACAGTGGCGAAATGATACCTAAAAGCCATGACCATTCCCGTGCGTGATATAACAATCAGGGATGCAATACACTAAGCTATAAGTAAGAAGTGCCAGATACAGAAATGATTATTAGGCTCTCAGAATTCGTGAGAAAATGACGATCGTAAAGCTGAAAAAGCTGAAGCCTACTCATCGACAATTCAATAATATAAACCGTAAATACACATGAGCGAACAATGACCTCACAAATCATACAAAGTAGGTGAATAAACACATCGCAACATAGACAAGGGTAAACCATAGAGTAACAAATACGCAACCACAACGCCCAAAGCCCAATTGAGTTATGAATTCAAAACTCAATCCCAGTAGATAACACACATCCTATAGATAAAATACGGTACGCATAATCACTAGCAACAACAGAAACAAAAACACTTTTTTGTACAGAATGTAAAATGTACCATGCAAAGTAGGGCATCAAAAAAAAACAAAATACCAACACAATGCGCGGGCAGTACACCCCTATGGTATATGCAACAAATGCCCATAGGCATTACAAAGTACAAAATACACCGCCAATGCAGAAGTCAAACTAAAGTACAGTACCACACGAAAGGAGATATAAACAGCACAACGCGTTAAGCACACTCCAGCCATATGCGCCGGTAGATGCAAATACAAGGATAATGGAATACAAGCCCACAAAAAGTACACTACAATTCACACAACGAGGCCATGACAACAACGTAGGGGCAAATACACCACTACGACAAAGCGAGAAGTTAAGAAAAAAAACCGCGCCTAGGAACTATCTCAACACAAAGCACATTACCCCAATTACAACACAGGATAAAACAAAAACACCGATTAACAAAACGCAATACAATAACGGACACGCGAACATCAGTGCTCGACCTCCCTCGGGAGGAGTAAAGCAGACCTACCTTATAAGACTATATCACACACAAGCACTAACTACAGAAACACAATTCAACACAACCAGAACAGCACCACTCCAACACACACAAAGACCCAAACACAACACAAACACCACAATCAAAGCCAACATTCCAACCCAGCAAACACACATACGCACAAACACTCAACCACACCAAAACAAGAATAAACCACCACAAAACACAATCAGGTATAAACACACACTCCAACAAATAACGCAGCACACCAATAAACAACACAACTCGCACACAAGACAAGAAAGCAATATACCAAAACACATTCCCCAGGACACCAACCAGATCACATAAACAACCATACAAGCAAACACAAAAATGCAAACAACAGATGCACACAACAAACTATACAAACAAATACCAACACAACACAACACCACAAACAAGCAACAGCAACAGCACCGCACAAAGGTCACAGGCACACACAATCCAACACCAACACATAACAAGGGTACAGAGCAAGCATCGCCGGCTTGTAGGCTAACCAAAACCAAAACAAAAACCAAAACGAAAAAACAACAATGCATGACGATCAATTAATGATCACTGCAAAATAAAAGGGACGCAGGCGTAGAAAAATAAGAAACCAAAGGAGGGAAACGGTGTTTTTGTTTATAAATTCAAATTTAATGAAGAGAGTACAGCGCGGTGTGGTGATGGTGTGTGGTGTGGTGTAGTGTTAGAATGAAAATGTGTGTGTGTGGGTTTAATCATGTGTGTGTGTGTGTGTGCTATGTGTGTGTCTGTTAAATGTGGTGTGGTCGCCTGACAAAAAAATGCGGGATGTGTGTGTGGTGTAGATAGTGTTGTGATTGAAGTGTTTGTGTGATGTGTGATTAATGTGTGTGTGTGTGTGTGTAGTGAGTTTGTGCGCACCATGGGATATAGGAAGGAAGAAAATTCCAAAGAACAAAAAGGGTGGTTGCAGTGGTACAACTATCTAATCAGAGTGCCCGAATGGCGAAATCAAATCCGCGCCGGATAAGAGGCAATCTCCGGGACTAAGAATTCCATCCGAATAAGCCCACTTATATAAGAAAAAAAAGTAAATCAAATAAGAACACATATACGCACAAAAGCATATAAAGGCCGGCGGGGCGGGATGGGGAGAAAGAGGCATAAACTGGCTCATGGGATACACACACACAAACAAAACACACCCCCACACACCACCACCACCACCACAACCCAAAAGCCACACAGGCACACCACAAAAGCGCGGAAGACACGCGCTGGTGCGCAGCGGCGGGCAGTCAAATAATGGTATTGAATATGACCTTTGAAAGGCAACCCGACGACGGGATAAACGAATAAAATGCACGAGTTGATGTTGAGTTATATATGCATGAAACACATGCATCCTAACGACGTCTAAATGAAAGAAAAGAGGGGAACAACATCGATGATGCTTACTTCTGAAGATGCAGTAGATGATGATGACATGATATGAGATAGCGACAACACAACATGACGGACGACGAACAAAAAAGAGAACAAGAACAAGACAACGACGACCACACAACAACCGATCAGAACAATGACGACACGGAACGGCCCCAAAGGACCAGGAAGAGATAATAAGAAGAAGAATCAGAACGGAATACAGAGGGGAGAAAAGAGAGAAAGAAAGAGAGAATAAGAGAGAAAGAGAGAGAGCGAGAGAGAGAAGAGAGACAACAACGCGGAACACACCACAGCGAACTACTACAACACGACCCGGCAACCACGACGGACACGAACGTACTCCGGGACCACACAACGATTGACTCCAGTCCCTAAAGCGGGGCGACAGGAAACCAGGTGGCAAGCAAGCGGGGTGCGAAGGTGTAGGTACTGGCCAGATAAAGGTGCAGGCGACCCCAACGACATCATAACTGAGGCCAGGGACCCCCAGCCCCATAATGGGCAACGGTTTGCGCACCGAGTCGTCGCCTCTCCGCACGGGCGCCGATGAAACTCCGTGCATGTACATTGAAACATGACGAGCAGAGAGGTAAACCGCCCACGAAAAAAACCCAAAATCACGGATACTAAATGGGCGAGAGGAACCTGAGAAAACCGCCGGGAGGAACAGCAGAAAAGACTAAACACAGACCAAAGTACAGCTGCCACGCAAAAATATATACGCGCCACCCAGCCCCAACAAACAACCACCAAACCACCACCAACCAAAAAACACACCAGCACTCCTGATGGTGACCTAAGAGAGAAACCTCTAGGTGGACCCAGACATACACGACGCAATACAAAGACTGAACACACAAACAATATAATACACCGCACCCCCGCGAAACAAACACCGGACCAAAAAGCCACCGATGCCGCAATGTCCAATATGTCTTGGACCTGGGAGAACCAAACGTATTGGGACACAAAAGGAAACAGAACAGAACACACCGTTTCAAGCTGACCAAACCAAAAAGGAGCCCACAACGCGCACGCCGCCAACCCCACAACACACACAACCCTATATTCTGACCTGGAAGGTAGACTCGTAAGTGGGGGGGGGGGTAGGAACACGAAACATGCACAAGAACCATCAAACTGAAACCAAGACCAAAAAATCAAATGACTATATTCATTTGTTGCTAAAATTTTGAAATGTCGAAAAAACAGGAAAATTCAAAAACATAAATTGTGTGTTATACATGTACCACGCGTGTTGTGTAAGTAGTAGTGATTGGTGTGATGTGTCGATATTGAGGGTTTGGTAAGTGTGATGTGGTGGGAAACTGTTGGTGTGTTGTGATAAAATAGGTGGTGTGATGGTGATGTTGGTGGAAATAGATAAATGGGAGGGCGTAAATGCGTGGGGCTAAATGATTGCGTGTGGGGGTGCATTGCCGGTGCGTGGGCGTAGCTGCGGGGGTGCGTGCGTACGAGCGTGTTTACGATGCGTGAGTAGCGTGCGTGAGCGTAGAAATGTGATATTAAATATTTCAAAGCGGAAATACTTACGAGGAAATCCTGGATTTGATCCCGCAAACCGCAAAAAAACCGGACATAGGATCAAAATCATAAAAGATGATTACAAAATGATACCACGATAACTTGTTTTTTAAATTATTTTTTATTGAAAAAAAAATTTTTTTGGTTAAATTTTTTTTTTGTCCTACGCAGCAGGAGAAGTTCTTTCTTGTGCTGTATAGAATATTTTCTCCCTTGTAAATCAAAGCAAGGAGAGTTTTGCGGGTCATGCGTAATTCGATAACATCTTAGATTATTATTTTTTCCTTTAAATGTTTTTTTAAATAACCACTAAGGCGACCGTGGGGGGGACAAGACCAAAAACAAAAAAGAAAGCCACAAAAACACACACCAACAAAACAAGAACCGTTAAACAATGCCACACCAATAAAAATACAACATATGGAACAATGGCTGAGACATAAACATGTATAAGGACACAATAACTGCAGAGATAGAAGAGAGAAAGGAGTAGAAAGAAAATAAATGGGAGGATGGAAAGAGCGAGAGTAAGACGAGGAAATCTGAAAGAGAGCTGACTCAATCAATGAGGGGGTATGACACCCTAAGTACCGGGGGGGAGGCTGGTAGTCACAATACTCAACAGCCTGGGAACAAAAAAATAAATCCGGGACTCGCTAAAAAAATACATGTTCACAAGACAAAATTACATGTCAGAAAAGCACAAAGTGCGGTTGCTGTAGGAATGGGAGCATCACTCAGGGTGAGAGGAAACAACATCTAAAATACATGTGTGTGTGTGTTTTGTGTGTGATGGAAGTAGGAAAAGGTGGAATTTATATGAAATGTGTAAGTGTGTGTAGAAAGAGAAAATCAGTGATGGTGTAAAAGGTGAGTGGGTGTGTGGTTCGCATGCAGTGCGAATAAAAAGTGAAAAATGTGTAGTGATATTAAGTGAGTGGGTGGGTAATTGTGTGTGTGATGTATGTGTAGTGGGTGGGTAGTGGGTGGTGGTTTGTGGAGTGGTTTAATGGAAAAGGGGATAGATGAATGTGCAAAGGGGGTAAACCATGGGTTGGTGCTTGAGAGTGTAAATAAGTATAGGGTGAAAATGTAGATAATCACAACAACACACCAAAAAAATAAAGTAAAACAACAAGACAGAGAGAGATGGTAGGGGACCGGGGAAGACGAGACAGGCACTGCAACACACACAGCACACACAACGGGCACGCACACCACACACGGACGCAGGCAGGCACACCCACACCCAGCAGACCCAGCATACCCACCCGCAGGCAACGCAAAAACAACAAGCAACAGACACAAAACACAAATTACAAAAAAGCAAAACACAGACCAGAAAAACCGAGGTTGGTGAAACAAAGACACAAACACCAGGGAAAAACGAAAAAAAAAACAAAAAAACACAACACATGAGAAAAGAGAAAGCAATCATGATCTAAGCTTCGACAGGATTCATCAATTCGGGGGGGAAGAGAAGACACTCTCTGTGTTGGTTTTTTTGATTTTTAATTTGGGATTTATAATTTTGTTATATTTACATATTTCAAAACAAGCAAGAAAAACGCAACCTTTGATCGTAGCCAAAAAAAATGGAACTGAATCTAATGAAAAATGGGGTTGCTGCTTGCATAAAAAAGACAGGAAAGAAAAATCCTTTACAAAAATCTACACATAGATAACTTGTGGGCACTGACATTGGTGAGAAACGGAAAGCTTATAAATCCACAGGAGGGGGAAACAGGGGGTTCATTGGGGGAAAAAATTTCATCCTACCAAACGGAGCACATATTCACGAGTATCGGAATACCAACAAAGTTGGGAAAATTGATTTTATTCAAATCACATAGTATTTTTCCAACAATCGGCGGGGGAAAATGCGGAGCCGAGTGAAACAGATTTGAGAGTATTAAATATAAAAATTGTGATAGCGTATCAAGAGTTTAATTAAGTAAAAAATTTATTATATGTGTAAATTTTAATATGGATTGGATCAGTAGTTTTGTAATATTGTTTTTGTTTTTAAATAATGTCAGTCGAAAAAGGGCCAGCCCGAGAAAAAAACGTGGACAAAAACAATAAGTACCCACGTCACAAGTACGACATTGTAGCCTTCGGTTATAGTACAACACAAGTGAAATCTCTGGGCAAACTGGGAATTCGTGCACTTTTATTACAGAATTTATTTATAGATTTCCTTCCAGCCTGCAGAAGGAAAAAAAAAAAAAGGAAAGGATGAAAGATACAAGTGAAATGACACTTTGCAAGGGACTAGATCTTTTTTTTTGTTTTGTTTTGTTTTTGTTTTTTGTTTTTGGTTTTTTGTTTTGTTTGTTTGTTTTTGTTTTTTTGGGGGCAGGGTGGAAGGATAGGAAAATTGAAACAAAAAATGCGATACGCGCCATATATGTCATAAAGGAAACGGGGACATTTAGAAATTTAAGAAAATAGGAAAGAAATAGTAAAAAAACGAACACTAACGGTAAGTGATATAAACTGGGTCATTGTCATGAAAAAGACGGAATATTTTAGTTGTTGTTGTTGTAGATTTAATTTGTGAATTGATCGATTTAATTTTGTTCTTTCTAAATTGTTTGCTATGATTAATTGGGTTTGATGTATCTGCCATCAGAAAAACAATTGGTTGAAAAAAATGAAAACGCAAGCGAAGGATAAGGCACCAAGAACACATTGCACAGAGCCATAACTGAAAGTCTAAAAAATCGGCTGGGCCATAACAATATAACCTGTGTGATAATTTGAATCAGGATCGAACGCGGAACAAAAGCGAAAGGGCAAATGCTGGAATATCATAGGTTCAAGAATGCCCACATCAGAGGGGCGTAAGTGAGTAGTTTGAGTAGATGGTGGGGTGTAGTGTGTAGAAATAAGTGTGTGTGATGTTGGTAGTGTGTGTATATAAGGTAATAAACTGAAATAAAATGGTGCTGAATGGCGTAGGTTGCAGTGACATTGTTGCGTTGTGTGTGTGTGTTGTGTGTGTGTGATTTAATTGTGTGTGGTGTGTGTGGATGTGTAATGTGAAATTTTAGTAGCCCAGTGTGATTTGTATACGCTTGTGTGGGAAAAGTAAGTCGATGTGGTGTGTGTGATGTGTGTGTAGATAGTGGTAGGGTGGTGAAATGTGATGTAGTAGAGTGTGGTGTGGTGTGTTTGGAATGTGGTGTGTGTGTAGGAACTTAGATATGATAAGGAATGATCTACCAAGAACAGACAGGACAAGAGACAGAGGGTCAAAGAAAATACCGTGGGCAGGATAGCCATACGACAACAGACAAAAAAAAAAGAGACACAAGAAAAAGGAAAAAAGAAGAGACATGATTAAGAGATGTGGTGTGTTGTGTGCGTGTGTGTGTGTCGTGTTTGTAAGGGGAATGCGGGGTGGTAAAAGTGGTGATGAAATGCGGGGTGGTCAAGTAGTGGTATATAGATGTGTGATGATAAGATGTGTGTGTGATTTGTGTGAGAGTGAATGTATGGTGGTCTAAAGCCCAGAACTACAGTAGACAGGATATACAAATATTCTTGGCGCTGGTTCGTTCCTGCTTACAACTCCTTGAAAGGGTCGGAATCCTTGACACAGTGTTGAGAGCGCCCAGCATGACGATTATGGAGCCCAGTAAGTGCTGTCATCCCACCACCCTGCTCGTTAAGAGGCGAGGAAACCGTGTCACAATTCAAGTGCGTTCATGGCTCGGAGTGTAACACATGCATGGTTTTATTAGAAATGACATTCAATGTCTACGACGATGCGTGTCATTCCCTTTCCACATAATTATGCATGGAGTGAAGTAGGGAGGCCCCCATCCCCCCCCCACCCCCCCACCCCCCACCCCCTCTTCTTCGTCCTGGCAAAACAAAGTCGTCGCGCGCCGCGCTCCGCGCGCGCTCACACACACACACACACACACACAACACACACACACACACACACACACACACCAACACACACTACACACACAAACACACACACACACACACTCACACACACACACACACACACACACACAACACACACACACACACACACACACGACACACCGCCCGCACGCACTGCGCTTCGCACGCACCACACACACACACACACACACACCACACAACACCACACACACACACACACACACACCACCCACCACATACACCCACACCACCACACCGCTCGCGCGCGCGCACGCACCACACACACACACACACACACACCCACACACACCACACACACACACACTTTCGTTTTTCTCTACCCTCTAAGATTTTACGAAGAAAAGATTTTAAATTAACGAAGTTTCTGATGTGTCTTTACATGGTGTATTTTAAATAACATGAGTGACGGCGGCGGTTTTCTTTCTTCTTCTTCTTCTTTTGGATGACTTTGTGATTGATTTTAGATGTGGTGACAGTCCTGATATGGCTCGTTTGCGGTCGCTGGGCTATAAGCGACATTACTTCACCTTACCTTGCCCTCGTACTCCCCCCCCCCCCCACTCTGGTGTGTGTGTGTGTGTGGTTGTGTGTGCACATACCCCCCTCCCCCTACACCACACACACACCCACACACACACACACCACACACACAGACCGCACGCACGCACACAGCACGCACGCACGCACACCACAGCCGTCGCACGCACGCACACACACACACACACACACACACACACACCCCTCTCAACACTTGGCGGGAAGGAATTTTGTCAGCAGTCGCCTAAAGAGAAGGTTGACGGTACCAACCTATTCCAGGCCTCGGCGGAAGGTTGATTAGCATGTTTGGTGCAGCACGTGCTTTGCCTTCTCCGTTTGTGACAGTGCCTCGATCACTGTGACTTCCATCGTATTTTTAACCAA
>JADBJO010025237.1:0-7500 GCA_016801955.1 Conus betulinus
CGACATGTGATTTAGTTCAGTCCTATTTTAACGAGGTCATGTCGCACTTTCCGTGTCAAGTTTGTGCTATAACAATAACCTCAAGAATGATTTGTGTGCATTGTTGTCAATCAGCAAAGAGTTCACAATGCGGATGTAGATATGGAGTAGGTAGATTCCTTGATGTAATGTGAACACTTAATGGGACCCATGATAGAGCCTTGTGAACGCCATAAGAACGTATTTGAAATGAAGAGAAAGTTTATTAATTTTCACACATTGTTGCCTATTTGTGAGATATGAGTGAAAAAAGCGTAAGAGCGTTTGTGGATACGCCATACAATTTTAATTTTCTAAGAAGAAGGTTATGGTCGATCACATACAATTTTTTAAATCATAAATAGGACATCACAATATCTGTTGTTTGTAATGTTATTTAGCCAGTCATCAACCAGAATTGATTAGGACTGTGTGGCATAAATAGTTGTGACGGAACCCGGACTGTCTTATGTGTTTTTTTCCGAAGGTTTGGAAATAGTGGAAATGATTGAGGGTTGGTCCGTAGTTTGCAGGGTCTGAGCTGTCACCTGATTTGTAGATAGGTATGACTTTTCGCTTTTTTTTTAAACTATCGGGAAAATGATTTTTGTCGATGCATAAATTGCAGACGTATGTAAACGTATCTGTAATTGCTGGAGCTGATAGTTTGAGGATTTTGCCGTCCAGGCCATCCACCCACAGGTACCTGACTGTTTTAGGTGGGCGTTAGGTAGTGATAAACTTCAAAGACTTATTGGTGGAATATTGAAGTTCGACTTGATGTTTGTTTTTATCTTGGCAAAATTGTTTCAGTTTTTGAAGCTCGTTTGATCTGGAAGAATCTGTCGTGACAACTTTTTTGTCAATTGTACAAAAGTGGGTGTGTAGCTCTTCGCCTGGAGATGTCTTTAATTGCAGTTGATTTTGAAGAAGATTAATTGTTTGTAAGCTCGTTAATAGCTCTCCATACCAATTCTGGGTTCTGGTTTGATGATATTAGTTCTCGATTATATTTTTTTTTATTCTTTGGTTTTTTTTCTCTGCGTTTCTGTGAATTTCTTGCATTTTTTCAGTTTTCTAGATTCCTCTTCATAGCCATGCTGTTTAAGTATATCTCTAAGGTAACCTGCCTCCGGTAACTCTTTAGTGTACCATGCCGGTTTAGGGTCCTGTACTCTAAGCGTTTTTAGAGGGACGTGGTTATCATATATTTCTGTAAATGTTTTAATCCAAAATTCAACAGCAAGATCAGGATCAATTATGTTGAAAACTGAAGAGAGATTTGAGTTTAGCAAGATCAGATCAATTATGTTGAAAACTGAAGAGAGATTTGAGTTTAGCAAGTCATGCAGAAGCTCTGTAAAGCAACGGTATGTTTTGTTCTCGTGTCCCGTTTTGGGAATTTTTTTACTCCTTTTTTGGATCATGTGACACAAACTGGGTAATGATACTACACTTTAGAACAGGGCGCAGGCTTCTGCTATGTTAGTTTTATCTGAAATATAAATATGGTCGATAAGAGTCATCGAGTTTGGTGTGACTGTTGTTGGAGATTCGAAGAGTTGATGAAGATTAAATAGATTGAATGCTTGTGTCATTGGTTTTGCATTTTTAGAAAGTCATTGTTTAAGTCTCCAAGCACAAAATGATGTCCTTGGATTCTAGCGAGACTGCATCCATCATTGTAATGAATTTGTCGACCCAGTTTTTTACTCTTTCAGATGGGTTCCTGTAGCAGAATCCAACCAATATGGAAGGGTTTCTTTTCAGCTTAACCTTCTATCCAGACACATTCTATATCGTTACTTTCTAGGTGTAGAAGTCGTTTGAAGCTATGGGTTTCGCTGATGTAGATAAGAAGACCCGTTTCTTTCGGTTTGTGTAGGATCTTTTCCGGATTGTGTTATATCCTGGAAAGGTTATATCATTATCTTTAATGTGTGCAGCTAATCTGGATTCAGAGAGTCCTAAAATACGAAAGGGTTTTACCATCATTCCAAATCAGTGTTTGATTATATCTGATGTCTTGTTAACTGCATGTTGGATATTAAGGTGACAGATTAGGAGTCCTTTGCATGGCCATGCAGACTGGTTCTCGCTCCTTTCTAGTTTGTGTACTGATGTGATGATTATAGGAATTGATCTTGCACCTTAACTGACGGTAAGATTTGTATAATCAAAGAACACAATAAAATCACATAAATGAGAGAGAAAATGGGACACCGTAACAACTCTAAGTAACCAGAAGTGGATGAGAAGAGAGAGAGAGAGAGAGAGAGAGAGAGAGAGAGAGAGAGAGAGGGAGGAGAGAGAGAGAGAGACTCATCAGCCCAGCACGACATTAAAACATCAATATGTTTTTAATTGGTCCCCAAATTCACGTCTGAGTGACATACCTTCAAAAACACGGTGTTCTCTTCCTGTTTGAAAGCAATAGTGACTCGGTGTATTTGTCTATAAAAAACAGCACAGTGTAAGCAACACACTTCGTATCAATACTATTTCATTAAAAAAAAAAAAAAACGAACATTATTATATTACCGATTTACGGCGATCATTAAAGCATTCTGTAAGGATGTGTGTGTGTGTGTGTGTGTGTGTGTGTGTGTGTGTGTGTGTGTGTGTGTGTGTGTGTGTGCGTGCGAGAGAGAGAGAGAGAGAGAGAGAGAGAGAGAGAGAGAGAGAGAGAGAGAGAGAGAGAGAGAGATTTCTACACCCTAGCACAACAGTCAACATAAAATATTCAAATGGTCGCCAAATTCTCCTCCGAGTGACATACTTTGAGAAACACTGTATAGTCTACTCGGTAGGAGACAAAGGTTACTTTATGCACGTACCGTTGAAAAGAGCACAGTGTGGACAATACACTATGCAATCAGATAGGAATTCATTCAAAGAGAACATTGTCATATTACCGAACAATCACTTGGTCTATGGTAGTGATCATTAAAGCATTTTGAATAGGAGAGAGAGAGAGGAGGGGGGAGACAAAGAGAGAGAGAGAGAGAGAGAGAGAGAGAGAGAGAGAGAGAGAGAGAGAGAGAGAGAGAGAGAGAGAGGATTAAGCACATCGTTTACTGGATTATCAATAGATGACGAATCAGTTTCAGAAAACAGTGTATAAAAGGACCAAAAAACGTAAACCAATCTATAACTGGAGCCAAAATGGTATATTGGAGTGTATACTCAGGTACAACGTGTACTAGGCGCGCGCACGGTCAAGTAAACGTATCAATGATCAGGTATGTACACTCAAGTAAATGTATCAATGATCAACAACCATTAAATGCTAGTTTTGGAGTGAACATGAAAAGAAACGGAAACAGACGGACATTAATCAGATCATACCAATATCAGTTCTGAACGTTGAGGGGACTATCTTGTCAGTGAAGGCAGCGAGGATGACTAACTAACTAGAAAAAATTCAATGACTGTATTCTGGAATGCGTGATGTTATACAGCACATGCCACGATAGTTTTTTAAGAAGAAGTCCCAGTATCTAAATTTGAGAAAAGAAGGCCCGGCTATGTTGTAGCTTAATTTGTACGTATCAGTCCCATAACAGATGGCCTTACTAGGTTTTGAGATGCATTTCGTCTCAGCGGACATTATTAAAAAAAAGTTTTGAAGAATTGTGTCCATGGCATCTTAAAGATGTTGCGTACAAGGGCACCCACAATAAACAATTTTAACAGGAAGGTAGGACTGTAAAGCGTGTGCAACCTTTTCTTACATGGTTATGCTGACAAAAGAAGCAAAGAAAGACATTGTGAGCAGTATGCATGTAGCATACCCCAATACTTCATACCAAACGCTCCCAGTAAAAGTCTTCTTGGGTGACAAAGCAGCTGTTTTATCCAAGGAAGATGGAACACACCCAGCATTAAATCAGACTTATGTATCACCTCGTTAAAGATGAATTTCAATCCAAAGAACTAAGAGCCTCTCATAACGGTAAGAAAAGTAAGTGACACAAAGACATTCAATGATGGTAGTCAAGACACTCCAACGGTGAGTGAAGAACCAGTCAAGCGTGTAGGCACGTGAGCTGATTAAAGACTGAAACAGGGAAACATAACCTTACAAAGAACAGCAGAGAGTCTGGAGATACTAAATCATTAGGACTTCCAGTCTGGAAAGTCTACAAAGCCTGGTGCCTGCAGATCATGTTGATTTTGAAGCTTCTTTCGTTTCTATTGATTCTGTAAAATTCTAGCCGAGTGAATGTATTGAATCAAAAGAAACTAACCTCTGAGGATATGGCTTTGTGGGCCATGCTTTTCTTTGACGTCATGCTAAGACAAAACAAAATAAAACCACACACACACAGACACACAGACACAGACACACACACACACACACGCACACACACACACACACACACACACACACACACACACTTTATTCATCTACTCATACAAACCTACTGAACTGTCCCTAAATGCACCGTCGAGGAGTAAAAGATGGGAAAAAAAGTTACCAACCAAATCTGAGGGCACAAACGAAATGTTTTGTGAGACGAATCTGGTTCAAACTGAAAACGCACAAATGACGAGTTCAGGAGGCCACGTAGCTAGTAAGGGAAACAGCCAGTCTCACACAATTGTTCATACCGGATCTGGCGTGACACTAAAACGTCAAGTGTCTGTCAGCTAAGAAATGGAAATAAAGCTTGGTGTAGAGAAGATAAAGGAGCAAAATAATACCCCTAATATTAGAGAATATTAAACGGAAACCTAGCAAGGGCAATACTTTAAAGAGACAAAACAGCAATGGACGACCCAATGAACATTAAGCTGAAAGATAATGACGCTTGTAACCTCTTGAATGATTAGATTTATCCAGTGTTCTATATAGCAAACTCCAGTATAAGAACGCAACAGTAGTCAACTGACATAAATCAGACTCACCTGCAAGTTTACTCTGCGAATGAAAGCAAATGATTAAACATGACTTCAAAGCTCATACTAATAACCAACGATTAAACATGACTTCGGAGCTCATACTAATAACCAACGATTAAACATGACTTCGGAGCTCATACTAATAACCAACGATTAAACATGACTTCGGAGCTCTTACTAATAACCAACGATTAAGCATGACTTCGGAGCTCATACTAATAACCAACGATTAACTCACTGAACCCTGCGACCGACAAATCGTCGGCCGAGACACGCCCCCTCTCAACGCCTGCAGCCGGCAAACTGTCGGTCGGCAATACCCCACTTACTTTCACTTCTAATGGCATTAATATTCATTAGGAAAGGGAGCTTACTTTACTGCGCATTCCTTCCCAGTGATGTGGCGAGGTTCGAGCGCTGTTTCTGAGCAGTTTCATGTACGCTTTTTGCTTTGTTTTAGAAGACAAAAATGAGCAAGGGAGCACGATACACTGTTAGAAAGTCATAGATGAGGTCTTCCTCGACGATGACTCCAATTTTCGACCCCGAAGTGGCTGATTTAGAGTCCGAAGACGGTGAAACTTCTCAAACGTCGTCGATGGCAAGTCTACATGTTGATGAAGCCGCCGAATTCCACGCAAACGATTGTGAACATGCGTGACAACAAAGAGTAGTTTTTGTTTTTAACCAAAAGTTTATTAAAAAAAAATCACAAACAAAATATTCGCAAGAGAGTCTGAATTTTTGACATAACATAACACGTCTATTCATGAGCAAGTATGCAAAATTTCAACACGTTTCATTGAGTATTTTGTTTTAGATATAGATGTTTTGTTAGGGTAACCATGAATTTTGCTGTAAACTCCCAAAACCTTCAGGTTGGGCGTGTCCTTCTCTAGTAAAATGGGCAGGGCGCATAGGGTTATATATGACTTCGGAGCTGATACTAACAATCAACGATTAAACATGACTTCGGGAGATCATACTAATAACCAACGATTAAACATGACTTCGGAGCTGATACTAACAACCAACGATTAAACATGACTTCGGAGATCATACCAATAACCAACGATTAAACATGACTTCGGAGATCATACTAATAACCAATAATTAAACATGACTTCGGAGATCATACTAATAACCAATAAATAAACATGACTTCGGAGTTCATACCAATGACCAACGATTAAACATGACTTCGGAGCTCAGATCAGTGAGCATTAACGTAAGATGCATGCGTCAAGGGATAACTAACTCTTATATCAATTCCTTTCACGAAATGAATGATTAGGCAACCAGACGCTCCCGCAAAAAAAAATGTCCACACAAAAGGAGGCACCAGATCGTGCTTTTTATAATGCAATACGCATGATACAAACAACATATAAGAAGCATCACAAACATCGGAAGAACACACGCATTACCGCAGAATACCATCCAGATGATTAATAACACCCAATAGATTAGGATCATGGTTGACACTGCTGCCGTGATTACCAGAAACAAATATTTAGATGCAAAGTGTAGAGCAGAGGGGAGGGGGAACTGAGAGACAAGAGGATGAAGGAGAGAGAGAGAGAGAGAGAGAGAGAGAGAGAGAGAGAGAGAGAGAGAGAGAGGGAGGGAGAGAGGGAGGAGGGAGAGAGAATCGTGATCTTGAACAGTTTCTGATGCGAGGACAGGATATAAGGAATGGTGTGAACAACAGGGACAGCACAGCTTCCTTCATAACTTGCCAGACCAGCAGCGAAGACAGCCGGTAGATAGCCAACTGACCATTTTAAGATCGCCTAAGTAACCTTTCACTACACTGATCGGTCTGCGCGTCACATTAAGCCATCCCACTTGGAGAACAGAAAGTCCACATCATAGCAAGCTATATGTCAGGAAGCTTGAGTTAGGACTGAATTTAGTCATGGAAGTACGGTTTTCTTTTGTGTTTCTTGGCACATCTCTGTAACTAAAGAGATTTCATGTGCCCGTAAATATCGCTCAGCAAGCCTCATGCTTTGCTAGGGCAAAAAAGTCCACTCATATTGTGTTATCAACTCATCTCTGGTGCTTTCTTTGGGAGTGTCGCTATATTTCAACTGCAGATTTATAGACACAGATCATCAACGCCTCCAAAGATTTTTTTTTAGTGTGGTTGTGAGTTTGGAGACAAGCTATGCCAATGACATGATGTGATGGGATTTTACGTGTGTGCAAGGTGGTACGCGTGCGTTCACACACGGAATCTCGGTTTATAGTCTCATTCAAAGGACTGTATGGGAAATGGAGTCAGAACCAATGTTTAATCCAAGGGACCCCCCTCCCCCTCCCAGTACCGAAACGGCCCGGCGGAGATTCGAACCTGCAACCTCAGGATCACCACGATTATGAGTCCGGCTCTCTACCACTGAGCTATTCCGCCCCCTAATTCTAACAATACGGTACGTGAAAACCAAGCTGGTAAACGATGTTCAACCTCTGATGGCATGTTTCACCCGAACGACAGCCACGCAGAAATAATTTGACAACACAGATTTTGAAAAAATTTCCTTTGTTTCAATATCAAGAAAGCTGTTGTGGTCA
>JADBJO010025237.1:12500-24049 GCA_016801955.1 Conus betulinus
CCTACTGACTATAATGATGTAGTCGCAGACACGCTCTTTAGGCCCTACAGTTTCAAAGGGAGGCAAGAGAGGAGGAACTTTCGCCCAAGACGTCATGGCAATAATGACGAGTTGCCAGCCTCCTTTTATTTATCGCTTTTTAATCCATGTATTTTCGGTCGGTGTAGTGCTATGGTTGACTTATTTAAAACATTTGGAAAATGAACGTATGCCTACTCGTTCAGTTTTGTTTTGGGATCGATTGATAATGCGATTGGAATATTCAAGATTTATGATAGAATGTTTACCAGGTCTCCGTAAGCTGCTAGTGCATTACCGAAGTTTTGAGAATGTTGTAGAAGCCGATCGAATTACATTTGCCTAAGCTTGTCGCGATTTCATTGGTTGAGCTAACCGATGTGCAGAATATTCTAGAAAATACTGATCGAGTATGTTCGAGAATATTCTTTAGATAACATGTAAAAGGATGACAGCTGTGCGACTGGGAAAGAGAGAGAGAATTGAGAGAGTGGTTGAAGAGTTCTAGTCATTGTCGAGCTCAGAAGTGTTCAAGTCTTCACTGAGTTTGAGTCTAGTCGATGAAAAGCTGCCATCAGTAGAATATTGGCTGCTGCACGTACAATTGAGTTCCTGTACGACTTGTTGAACCTGAAGGTCAGTTGATTGCTGTTTGCTGTTCCTATATTCTTCAACGTTTGTAAATAAAAGGATCCTCTTCGTTTCAATACCGCCTGGTATATTTTGTCGTCTACAAGCTGAACGTCTACCGCGGGATCTACAACGAACTCTTACAAGCTATTGCACTCCCTGTACATGTCATGATAAGTCATCTTATTGTAAGGAAATCAGCGGCCCAACCTATAATCACTCTTGAGTGAGCTTCTCTTCTTAAAGAGGAGAGAGAGCTTCTCCTGTGGAGGCCGGCATCACGATCACGTTATGATAATGGACTTTCCAACACCCATGCTTTTCATATAGCTGCCAATCCTCCACAATTTTTATGGAATTACACTAATTTAGGAATTCCTCACGAATTCCAAAATTTAGAGGTGAAGAGGTCAAGATTTTTAAAATGTTGTTTATAACTGTGGAGTGTGAGTCATTTTTAGATAGGAATGATAAAAGTATTGCACAACGAAACTAAACAATGTTATGCGGATGTCAGTGATTACATGTACTGGAAATACATTTCCTTTTCAACCCCTACATTTGTAAACTAAAACATAAAGGGATTAGTCAGAAACTGAACTGCCCCCTCTTCACTCCACCCACCATTGATCCCCTAGTTCCCGAATTCAGTCTCCAAAAGGTTGGCAGCCATGTTTTCATTCCGTTCTTCATGGATGTGGTTAACGAGGAGATCCAGAAGAGCAGGGCACGGAGAGAGATGTAATTTCATGCCTCCTGTCAAGGGTCTGAGGCCGGCAATCTGAGCCTTTGTCAGGTTGTCCAGGTTGGTCTTTGCAGCAGTTGACCAGGTATTGGAGGCATACTCCATAGGGGGTCTTTGTGAAAACAGATCAGAATAACAAGGAGATTATGGAGGACTACATGACAATTGTCCTCTGGGCAATACACTTCAGTAAATGGTATAGAAGTCTGCGCTTTCTTTCTGGAAATTTGAGTAACATTTTCTTTTGCAGATAGATTAATCAGTTAATTTGAACTCAGTGGTGTCCTTCTGCTGCAACTGGTTGAACCCATGGCGCTCTCGAAATTTCCAGCTAGAAGTTGATCAGGACCAGGAAAAGAAGTCCACAACTACAATCGACTTAGAGGACTCAAACGAACCCACTTAAAAATCTTAATCAGCAACGCTATCCGCTACGCCAAGGTGACCTTCTCTGTTATTTGATGTCAATTTCATGTGGAAAACTTATGCAGCACTGGCTTGGCATCGAATACCCATATTTCCTCTGGAAACTAAACTTTTGAGATGATTAATCGTTCGCCGTTATGTACCTTACTTTTTTTTCATATTTTTCCTTTCGTAACAACTAAACTAAGGCAATTTTAAATCGTGTATGCTCCCTAAAGCATAGTGATAGAAGAATTATGTGAGTTTTCTTTCTTTTTGATTTTTCTCATTTTGCCGTAAGAGTTTTTTTCTTGTCGTCTATCTCCTAGTGAGGTAATGCGTGTTGTTTTTACCATGTTTGGTATGGGAGTAGTTTTCATGCCTCCTGTCAAGAGTCTGAGGCCGGCATTCTGTACCTTTGTCAGGTTGTCCAGGTTGGTCTTTGAAGCAGTTGACCAGGCATTGGCGGCATACTCGATATGGGGTCTGACGGTTGCAGTATGCACTTGCTTCAGGACTTTGATATTGGCTTCCCATTTCGTTCCTGCAAGTTTCTTCACCAGGGCCATTTTCTTGAAGCTTCTGTAATGCATGGAGCTGATTTGCGGGGACCGGATTAGTTTTCGGTCCAGTTTCACTCCAAGATATGTATGGGGTGTCCTGCTGAGGAATTTCTTGCCCTTAATGCATAGGGTAAAACTCTTCTCTCTTGGGTGAGAGGGAGAAGCAGGTGGCTTCAGTGTTAATCCTGTTGCGCCCGGTCTGAGATGCGGTTCAGGGCCTCCTGCATCCTGATACTTGCAAAGCCGACTTGCTCTGCTTTGGTCCAGACATCAAGGTCATCCGCATGCAGTGCCCAGGGGATATGGGAGGACAGATGGTCAGTAATATCATTGATGAAGATGGTAAAGAAGGTGGGCAAGATGACTCCGCCCTGGGGTACACCCTCTCTGATCTTTACTGGAGGACTGGTGTGACCTTCGAGCCTGACCTGAGCTGTCCTGTTGAACAGGTAGCTCCGGATCCAGACATACTTTCTCTTTTGGAGCAGCTTGAAGAGTACGCCCTCCCTTCAGACCTCGAGGAACGCATAGGTAAGGTCAACAAATACGGCAAGTGTTCTCATCTTCTGTTGGAAGCCATCCTCAGTGTCTTGTGTGAGCAAGGTGACCTGGTTCTCAGAGCTCCTGTTCTTTCTGAAGCGAGACTGTGTTGGTGTGTAGGAGCCCATTCTTTTCCAGGTGGCACTGGAGCTGCCGGTTCATCATACGCTCCATAGTTTTGCCATGGCAGCTTAGGAGAATAATGAGGCGTTAGCTGTTCTTGCTGTGTTTGTCTTTTTTTTCTTTCTTAAGGATGGGAATTATGATGGCCTCTTTCTAGCTTGTTGGAAACACCCCAGTGTCCAATTAGTAATTGAAAATGCCCAGAAGTTTCTGTCTGGTATAGTCCGAGGGTGACGAATCATTTCGTTAGTTATCCTGTCCTTGTCTGGCAATTTTTTTCATATTCAGCCGCTTAAAGGCACAGTTTAATTCATGGATGGTGGGTCCAGAGGTCATGCTGGCAGTTGGTGTCTGCTTCCTCAGCCCCCTCTTGGTTTTCATTTTGAGGTCAGCAGTTTTCTACCTGCATACATGGAGAAAGTTGTCTTGTCGAAAGTGGTCTGCAAGCAGGGCAGCTGCCTTCCTCCCTGTGTTAATATGGCCGCCATCTTTCAGGCGAGCTGCTCTTGGTGCATGGTACAGTTCATCATTGAAGACCTTTGTCAGAGTCCAGAGTTCCTGAGTGTCTTTCTCCATGTTGAGGGTGTCTTTCTTCTCTTGCCATGCCCTGCGGGTTTCTTTGATTTTTCTGCTTATCAACAGCGGCCTTCGCCCCACAGTAGAGGGTGTTGTTCTCTGTAAAGGAAGTTTGCTATAACCTGGTCTCAAGCGGCTGCAAGTTGGTCATGGAGAGTCTCTAGTTGGTCCATCCAAAGAGGCTTGTAATCTTTCTATCAGCCTCTTGGGATACTCTGCTTGGCAGGCTGGAGTATGTCTTTCTTGTTATCAGTGTTACTTTCTCTCTGCAGAGCTTGTTGATTAGGTGTGGGTGTTGGAACTTGGACCAGTCTGCCTTCTTGTAATTCCAGCTGGCTTCTTTCCTCTGAGGAGCAGGCTGTCCTGTCAGTAATAGTTTCAACAGAACAATCAGATGGTCGCTGCCGCCCAGTTGGGTGCACACTTTCCTGTCACAGACTTCTGAATGTCTTCTGTGGCGATTGCAAGATCAGGAGTGCTGGTGGTTCCACGCGCGTGAGAGGCAGTGTGGGTCGGTCGTTTCGGCCTGTTGATAAGGATCAGGTTTGTTCTCAATCATCCAGTCTTCGACCAGTTCTCCTCTTAGTGTTTAGGTAAGTGCATCCCCAACTTGCTGAACGGCTGTTGAAGTCGCCAGTGATCGGTAGTTCTGAGTGGTCAGTGGAAGATTGTATAGTTGCAGAATTCTGTCTGGGGGTCGGGGGTGACCCGGGGGGGGGGGGGGGGGGGGGGGGGTTAGCAGTGATGACTGTTAATTCTCTCCCCTTGATAAATGCTTTGATGGCAAGAAATTCATTGTCGCTCTGTGATCTTCCAATCTCTATTGCAGGGATTCGTGTTGCGCACAAGAGTGAAACATCTTCCCTTTTGTTGGGTCTTGAGGTCCTTGTCGAAAGAGGTCGTATCCTCTGTCAGGGTGTGTCTCCTGGATAAAGACTGATGTCCGCTCCCTTCCTTTTTAGGAACTTTTGCAGCTCAGGCTTCTTCTTCTGGAGGCCCCTCAGCATTCTACTGTTCAGTGTCAAAATGGGGTTTCTGGTATTTCCGGCTAACTCGCTTGTCTGCGTGATTTCCACCTTCTGTTCTCTTCCTGCATTATTTTTGCAATAACTGTGGTTGGCCCCTTGAGGTTGGAGCCCCAGTCCACCTGGGGAAACCTCGGGACGAGCGGCCATGCCATCGAATATCGGTCTGCATGGCTATACTGGGTGAGATGAGTAGTGTCTTGGTTTTCTCCTGTGATGTGCGACTCTGCAGAAGGTCTGCCCGCAGGTCTCAGCCGAACACATTCCGACTTCAGGGCAGCCCATGGGTTTCTCCTTACCCTGGTTATACGGGGCTAACGTGCACCAGAGAGCGAGGGTTGGGACTCCGAGTTTTCCTTCTTTCTTAAGCTTTGTCGCTTCGCGACACCTTCTTAAGCTGGTGTCATGCCTGTGTGTTGTATCAGTTCATGCACCATCACAGAACACCATCGAAGTGGACTTGGCCGCAGTACAGCGTCTCCTCTGATGGGTTGCGTCACGGGGAATCGCTCCTTATGGCCTGTAGATGCTGGAGGAACGACCAAACAATCCCGAGAAACCGGAAGGAAGGAAGTTGGTCAAAGCCTGTAGCTGACACAGGAGACAGACAGCCACACAGGACATCAGACAGACAGCCACACAGGACATCAGACAGACAGCCACACAGGACATCAGACAGACAGCCACACAGGACATCAGACAGACAGCCACACAGGAGATCAGACAGACAGACCGAAGATCAGACAGCCACACAGGAGATCAGACAGCCACACAGGAGATCAGACAGCCACACATGAGATCAAACAAACAGCCATACAGGAGATCAGACAGACAGCCACACAGGAAATCAGACAGACAGCCACATAGGAGATCAGACAGCCAGTCACACAGGAGATCAGACAGCCACCACACAGGAGATCAGTCAGATAGCCACACAGGAGAACAGACAGCCACACAAGAGATCAGACAGCCACAACAGGAGATCAGACAGCCAGCCACACAGAAGATCAGACAGCCACACAGTAGATCAGACAGCCCACACAGGAGATCAGACAGCCACACAGGAGATAAGACAGCCGCACAGGAGATAAGACAGCCGGCACAGGAGATCAGACAGCCCACACAGGAGATCAGACAGCCACACAGGAAGAATCATGCCTCCCATTGTCTCAGCATCTGCAGTCCACTGGGTCGTCATGACGACACCTGCAAGAGAAGAGTTCTTTTAAAATACACAAGAACCCATCTACCAAAGCAACAGGGATTTTGATATTTATTTCATCGATGCAGCAGACAGAGCGGGCACTACACGGATGACCGTCTCTGTGAAGGTCACTTTGAGGCACACTCATTACAGACACGTCTGTCAACATGAAATTGATATGAGTCATTCTGACAGCAAGGCCATAGAGTGCCATAGTTAAAGACATATCAGAATGTATTTCAATGTGATTCGAGGTCTGATGAGGGGTACATGAAATATCGCTGGGAAGTCCCATTCGGTTCGATATTATTATACAATTTGACTGTCTCTGCTTCATACTACGGTACAAAGTCAATCAGGCTGCTGACATGTAAATATCTTATCAGAAATTTCGGGAACACAGTAAGAAAGGTGTACAATATGCTCCTGTTAGTTATACGTCTTCCTCTTTGTGGCCATTGGATACTGATGTGTACATACACATACCCAGGACTAATTTGATAAGGTTCAAACCCTCAAACTCTCATGTTTTTCGGTGACGCTCTCACCGTCGCACCGTAACCGCTGCATTCCCACTGTGGTCTTTCAAACCTTCACAAGCACCACATTCAAGAAAGGGTAGAGGGGTACTAACATAACCTTGTAACATTATGTATGGTAATCTTAATTTGATCTGACATTGTTGTCACCGACTCCGCCCTCGATGCCATCCCGGACCTGCCTGTCATGGAAGAGCTGGAAACACCACCCCGCATTGAAGAGCTCAGAAAAGCCATGGACCGCCTTGCTTGTGGGAAAGCCCCAGGGAGTGAGGGCATCCCATCAGATGTCCTGAAGAGCGGGAAGCCTGCACGGCTTCAACCCCTGCACACAAAACTCCTCTGCCTCTGCTGGAAACAGGGACACATCCCCCAGGACATGCGAGACGGGAAGCATCGAGTAACTTTGCATAAGAACAAAGGAGACCGCAGAGACTGCAACAACTAACCGGGGTATCTCCCTCCTCAGCATTGTCGGGAAAGCGTTCGCCCCGAGTCGCCACTGACACGCCTGCAGACCTAGCCTGCCGCGTCTACTCAGAGTCCCAGTGTGGCTTCAGAGCCGGCTGGGTCAACAGTAGACCTGATTTTTTTCATTACGCCAGATGCAGGAGAAGTGTCACAAGCAGCAGGTGCCCCTCGACATCGCCTTCATAGATCTGACAAAGGCGTTTGACCTGGTCAGCCAGTGTAGACTCTTCAGGCTTCTGCAGAAGATTGGCTGCTCCCCCCTGCCCCAACACCTGAGGCTGTTGTCATCTTCTGTGCCACGAGAACGCCCACAGCACTGTCTGCTTCAAAGGTGCGACATCTGAAGCCTTCCCATTAAGCGCGGAGTGAAACCGGGCTGCGTCCTTGCGCCGACGCTCTTTGGTATCTTTCTTCCCATGCTCCTCCAGTGCGCCTTAAAGGATTGCAGCGGGGGAGTCTATATTCACACCAGGGCTGACGGCAAACTTGTTTAACATCGACCACCCTCCGCGCCAAGACTAAAGTCACTGAGATGAAATGCTGTTCGCTGCCGATGCAGCCTTGACGTCACACACAGAAGACGGCCTGCAACAGCTTGTAAGCTTTCTGTAAAAGCTGTTGCATGCCGCCTTTTCTTCTGTGTGTCTTCTGCCCGTCGTCTTTTGTTTGAATGCCCAGTGTTGAACTCGCTCTATATGAGGAGAAAGGTATTGAGATGACTAACTTTGATAATGTCAGTACTGTCTTATATTGTTCATATGGTGCTGAAATTGCCATGGTTATTTCGCAGTCACAGGTTGCAAAATTTCAATATAAAAATCAACAATTTTGAGTACCACTAGGGTATTTTACACTTATATGAATACGCATATATCAGATATGGGGTTTAAAAGTACTAACGTGGATGATAAGTTAAGTGTGGAATTTTTTTTTTATTTATTCACTTTTCTTTAAATAAGTGTCTAATATCATCCGCGTTGAAAAGACATGAAATAAACCACTGAACTGAACTGTGAACTGCAACAGCTGTCAGTCGCCTCTCCGACGCCTGCAAGGAGTTTGGACTGACCATCAGTCTGAAGAGGACACAATTCATGGCGCAGGGTGCAGACCATCCTCCAACCGTCGCCATTGATAGGTACCAACCTGAAAGCTGTAGAAAACCTCACCGACCTCGGGTACACCATCTCCAACTCGCTCTCTCCATCGATACAGAAGTGAACAGCAGGATTGCCAAGGCAGCAGCGGTTACGGCCAGACTGAACCAGTGGGTCTGGAATAACCCCAGCCTCACTGTGAAGACCAAGCTGCGCGTCTCCCAGGCCTGGGTGCTTAGCACACTCTTCTACAGCAGGGAGGCATGGACCACCTACACGAGCCCGGAGAGGAAACTCAACAGCTTCCACCTGAGGTGCCTGCGACACATTACTGCATATCCGGTGGCAGGACAAGGTTCCCAACACAGAGGTCCTGGAACGTCCCAACATGAATAACATGCTCACCGTTCTCAGCGAGAGGCGCCTTCGCTGGCTTAGCCTTGTCCTCAAAGACTTCCTGTATGGTGAACTGGCAGACGGATCATGACGGACCGGACTCCGTGCCTGCGCTACAAAGATGTCTGGAAGAAGGACATGACACTGTGCAGCATCTACGTCAGTGGCGTGGGAAGCTGCTGCAGCAGACCGCCCAGCCTGATGCCCTGCTGTCAGACAGGCATGTATCAACCAAAAGTACTCCCCGCCCAGAAGTACTCCCCCGCGGGGGGGGGGGGGGGGGGGGGGGGGGTAATTTCTAAGAGGGCCGCGCCAGAATGACTCCCGGAGTACTTCTGGATCGCGGATGCAAAAAAAAACGAGACCCCTTGTTTTCATAAAGTACACCCAGGCCAATCTAGGTCGCTCCCAAAAAAAGTTAAAACCCCCCCCACCACCCCCCCCCCCCCCCTCGGCATATCTCCGTTAAGGTGTTGAGGGTTGTTATTTATTGGTCATAAACTCTACATGGTCATTCTATCTGAACCAACATTGAAATATAGTCTGAATCAACTTATAAAAGGGGGTACTTCTGGGCCGGTCCCAGAAGTACACCCCTTACATATCTCCTTTGTTAATGTGTTCATGGCTGTTAGTTATTGTATATAAACTCATGCATGGACATTCTACCAGAATCAACATTGAAATATAGTTTGAATCACCTTAGGGGGGAGTACTTATGGGACGGTCCCAGAAGTACTCCCCTTGCATCTCTCCTTTTTTAATGTGTTCAGGGTTGTTATTTACTGGTTATAAGCTCATACATGGACATTCTGTCTGATTCAACATTGAAAACGAGTCTGAATCAACTTCAGGGGGAGTATTTCTGGGCCGGTCCCAGAAGTGGCCCACCTTGCATATCTCCTTTATCAATGTGTTCAGGGTTGTTGTTTACTGGTTATAAACTCATGCATGGACATTCGGTCTGAATCAACATTGAAATATCGTCTGAATCAACTTTAGGTAGAGTACTTCTGGGGGCCCGTCCTATAAGTACCCCCCCCCCCCTCCCCTTGCATATCTCCTTCATTCATGTGTTCAGGGGGGCACCGACCGAGACATCATGGCCAGGATAGGCATGGCGCGAGCAGCATTCACCAGCTAAAGAAAATCAGGGCCTCAGGAGAGATCATCAGGACAACAAAATTGCGTATCTTCAATTCAAATGTGAAGTCGGTTCTGCTCTACGGCTGCAAGACTAGGAGAATGACCAAGGCAATACAGCAAAAAATTCAGACCTTCATCAACACCTGTCTGAGGCGCATCTTCAAAATCAGATGGCCAGAGAACATCAACAATGAAGATCTGTGGAAGCAAACAGGACGGGGACCAGTGGCCAAGCAGATTCTGCGGAGGAAGTGGGGCTGGACTGGACACACTCTCAGGAAGCCAGCATCCAGCACTACACGCCAAGCCCTGACATGGAACCCGCAGGGGAAAAGGAAGAGAGGCCGACCTCGCAACAGCTGGTGGCGAGACACTGAGGCAGAGATCAAGAGGCAGGGGACCAACTGGACAGGCATTCAGCGAGCAGTTCAGAACCGAGTATGATGGCGGATTGGTGTCGATGGTCTATGCTCACCACATGAGCTATGGACCTAAGTAAGTAAGTAAGTAATGTGTTCAAAGTTGCTATTCACAGGTCCTAAAAAACTCATATATGGGCATTCTCTCTAAATCATTTAGACATACAATCTGAATCAACTGTGGGGGGAGCACTTCTGGGCCGGTCCCAGAAATACCCCCCTTGCATATCTTCTTTGTTAATGTGTTCAGGGTTGTTATTTACTGGTCATAAACTGACATGGACATTCTATCTGAATGAACATTGAAATATAGTCTGAATCAAGTGAAGGGGGAGTACTTCGGGGGCCGTCCCAGAAGTAACCCCCTCGCATATCTCCTTCATTCATGTGTTTCAGGGGTGTTTTGTTTACTGGTCATTAAAGTCACACATGGACATTCTATCTGAATCAACAATGAAAACGAGTCTGAAATAACTTAGGGAAAGTACATCTGGGCGGTCCCAGAAGTACCCTTTCGGTATCTCCTTGTTAATGAGTTCAGGGTTGTTATATACTGGTCATAAACTCACACATGGACATTCTATCTGAATCAACATTGGAAAACGAGTCTGAATCAATTTTAGGGGGAGAACTTTTGGGCCGGTCCCAGAAATACCCCCCTTGCATATCTCCTTTATAATGCGTTTAGGGTTGTTATGTAAAGGTTATAAACTCTTACATGGAAATCGACTAAACATGGAATATAGTCTGAATCAACATTAGGGGGAATACTTCTGGGCCGGGTTCCAGAAGTACCCCCCCCCCCCCTCCTGGATATCTCCTTTATTAATGTATTAGGGTTCTTATCTACTGGGTAAAAACTCATACATGGACATTCTATCAGAATCAACATTGAAAACGAGTCTGAATCAACTGTAGGGGGAGCATTCTTGGCGGTCTCAGAAGTACCCCCTTGCATATCTGCTTCATTAATGTGCTTAGGATTTTATTACTGGCCATAAACGGATATATAACATTCTATCCGAATCATCTTTGAAATATAGAATGAACCAACTTAAGGGGGAGTCTTTCTGCCCGCCTTTTCCCCGATGCATATCTCCTTAATTAATGTGTAAAGATTGTCATTGACTGATCAGAGTTCATACATGGACATTCTATGTGAATCATCATTAAAAACTTGTCTGAATCAATTTGAGAGGAAGTATTTTGGGCCAGCCCAGAAGTACCCGCTTGCATATATCCTTTTATTTATGTGCTCGGGATGTTATTCATTGGTCAAAAATATATACTTAACGTTTTTCTGTTGCAGAAATTGTTATGTTGACATTGTTTGTTATTTTTTTCATTGATTGTTTTTTTCGACAATGAGTTGCGATGGGGTGAAGAGAGAGACAGACGGGAACTTGCTCTTCGTGTAAACTTTAAAAAATTTTTTTTATACATATACATGTTTTGCTATATTGTAAAATTCCCCATTTAGTGAAATGAGTAAGATTTTGCTCAGTTTACGAAATCGGCAACAATCTGCCTATTTTGTGAAATAAGCAAATCCTATGATATTCATGAAATGAGCAAAAGCCAACTTTTTCTTTCCTTTTGGCAAAGTAAGTAAAAAAATTGGAGAAAAAATTATTTGCACGCAAGTTTGTTGA
>JADBJO010025238.1:0-2500 GCA_016801955.1 Conus betulinus
CTACGTCCCATTTGCATTTGTCCTTCTCAGTATACTTTAACTTTGTTTAAGAAACTGGAGGACCTCATACTTCAAACACCATAAAAATGTACGTATTAAACATCACAGTTGATGAGAAATCGATATGCAGACAAATAACGACAACTCTTTTGTGTTATCATGTAATAAAGGACTTTAACGTGCAAAGAATACATGCTCTCTCTCTCTCTCTCTCTCTCGGCTCCCTCTCTCTCTCTCATCTCTCTCCTCTCTCTCGTCTCTCTCTCTCTCTCTCTCCTTCATTTATGCAGCTGTTATCATGTGCAATGTAAATGCGTAAATGGTTTTCAGCGTTGGGTATTATAAGCTGCGAAGGTACATACTGAATATAGATGAATTATTGCTGTTAGAGATTATCTTTGTTTCAATTTATTTTGTCCTCCGCTATGACGCAATGAACAAAAACTGACGCCCGCGCGCGCGCGTGCGCGTGTGTGTGTGTGTGTGTGTATATATGTGTGTGTGTGTGTGTGTGTGTGTGTGTGTGTGTGTGTGTGTGTGTGTGTGTGTGTGTGTGTGTGTGTGTACGTGAGCGTGTGTGTGTGTGTACGTGTGTGTGTGTGTGTGTGTGTGTGTGTGTGTGTGTGTGTGTGTGTGTGTGTGTGTGTGTGTGTGTGTGTGTGCGTGCGTGCGTGCGTGCTTGCGTGTGTGTGTGTGTGTGTGTGTGTGTGTGTGTGTGTGTGTGTGTGTGTGTGTGTGTGTGAGTGTGTGTGAGGTGTGTGTGTGTGTGTGTGTGTGTGTGTGTGTGTGTGTGTGTGTGTGTGTGTGTGTGTGTTTGGTGTGGGGGGCGTGGTGGGGGGTGCAGGGGGGGGGGGGGGGGTGTCATCAGTCGTGCACGTGCAGATGTCAGCTAATCATTAATGAGGCTGAGGGCCCGTGATTAGTTCGCTGTTGAAATTTTACATTTGACGATGGGCTAATGCGGATCAAACAGACAGACATAAGTAGTTCACACTGGACTGACCTGGATCGCAGACACAGAATCAGTTTACAGTGTCCTGACACGGATCGCACGGGCAGGGAGTATCAGTCCATATCTATTACAGACAGCAATTTGTATTTTAAAAAAATCACATGCTGCATTAAACAGAAAATTAAAAGACTAGATACATGATTATTACACAAAACCTCCAGAACACGTTGAATCAAAATGTGTTGTGTGTGTGGTGTGTGTGTGTGTGTGTGTGTGTGTGTGTGTGTGTGTGTGTGCGCGCGCGCGTGTGTGCGTGTGTGTGTGTGTGTGTGTTGTGTGTGTGTGTGTGTGTGTGTGTGTGTGTGTCTGTGTGTCTGTGTGTGTGTCTGTGTGTGTCTGTGTGTGTGTGTGTGTGTGTGTGTGTGTGGTGTGTGTGTGTGTGTGAGAGAGAGAGAGAGAGAGAGAGAGAGAGAGAGAGAGAGAGAGAGACAGACAGACAGACAGACAGACAGACAGACAGACAGCGACAGAGAGACAGAGAGGGAGACTGATAGAGAAAATGCACGCGCGCGCTAGTGTGTGTGTTTGTGTGTGTGTGTGTGTGTGTGTGTGGTGTGTGTGTGTGTGTGTGTGTGTGTGTGTGTGTGTGTGTGTGTGTGTGTGTGTGTGTGTGTGGTGTGTGTGTGTGTGTGTGTGTGTTTGTGTGTGTGTGTGTGTGTGTGTGTGTGTGTGTGTGTGTGGTGTGTGTGTGTGTGTGTGTGTGTGTGTGTGTGTGTGTGTGTGTGTGTGTGTGTGTGTGTGTGTGTGTGTGTGTGTGTGTGTGTGTGTGTGTGTTTCTGCATGTGTGTGTGTGTGTGTGTGTGTGGGTGTGTGTGTGTGTGTGTTGCGCGCATCAAGAAAGCATACCAGACCTTGAAATAGCTAACAACGCGTGAACAAGGACGACTAATCAATTCTCACGGCAAGGAATGTCCACTGAAGGAAGTATTCTAAATCGCTGAATGAGTTGTACTAAAACATTGTGTAAGACCTTGGTGACCACGCTGGACTGTGCTCTTCAGCCGTAAGGGTGAATTGAGTGTTTACAGAGGAAGAAGATGCAGCGACAAAGACGCTCAGAAAACCAGAATCTAAAGGAATAGATACCATACCTTCAGGACTAACAGAGAAAAGCTGTCAAGATCATGTAAGTTATCAGTGACAAGATCTGGTGCAAAGGAAAATGGCTGCACCATGAACATAGTCCACGGTCAATATTAAATCGGAATGTACGTCAAGATTTGTGATTGCCACGGATGCACGTCACAATATCTCAAAGAGGTAAGGAGGTAAAGAAAGAGAAATTGATAATTGGCCTCGACTGTTTCAGAAACTCACCTATCTCAGAGAAGAATACATGTATAGGCGATATGAAGGTAAGGCTCCTTTACCCCATAAAGGATTCAACAGTTTCATTGTTTGCTCAGCATGTACAACCTCTGACACGTAATTCATATTTTGCTCTGGGACAAAACCATTATGTTGGCTTTTATATCAGTGCGCACAGAC
>JADBJO010025238.1:7500-24049 GCA_016801955.1 Conus betulinus
AAAATTTTTTTCAAAATTTTTGACAGCATCCTTCCCAAAAGAACACAAATTGTCCAAAATATTCAACAAGAACACCATCAAACTATCATATTCATGCATGCCTAACCTTAAAAAATATAATTGATTCATCCAACAAAATGAAAAGCAACACAGCAAAGAAGGGTGAAGAAAGGAAATCCTGCAATTGTACTACAAAAGAACAGTGTCCCTTAAGCAACAAATGCCTCTATAACAACATTGTATACCAAGCCACTGTGACATCAGAAAATGAAAAAGAAACATACATAGGGATCACTGAAAATCACTTCAAAACCAGATATGCAAACCATAAACAGTCATTCAACAAAGAAAAATACAAAAACCAAACAGAACTGAGCAATATATTTGGAGACTTAAAGACAACAAAATAAACTATAACATATCCTGGAAAATCATAAAAAGGGCATCACCATACAATAACATTTCAAAAAGATGCAACCTATGTTCAACAGAAAAATGGTTAATACTATGCAAACCATACTTAGCAACCCTAAATACTAAAGTAGAAATAGTAAACAACTGCAGGCACAAATGGAAATCGTTGTCAGCAAACGCACCCCTGAACTGTAAACAACCTGAAAAAACCGAACAACACGTGCAGCCAATCCGCACGTGCAAACAGTGACATTAGGCCATATAACACCGGCAGTAGGCGACCCAACACCATCCTGAGGAGAGCTAGCGCTCGAAACAGATCTGTGATGATTTTAAAACTTCCTTTTACCATACTATTTTTAACAATATATATATATATATATATATATATATATATATATATATATATATATATATATATATATATAAGCAAAGCTTGCTCTTATGTCTTAGATTGATGAAATAGTGGGAGATAAGCATTCATATCTGCGGTGGTAGATAATTCTGCCTAACTAGCAGTATGTGCTTGAGAGGGTGAATGGGGAATAATAAATGCTTCTCAAATGAGCCTTCATCAAGCTTATTAGTCTCCAAGGGGGTGACAATTTCCAATGGGAAGGAAAATCACTAAGATATAACTCCTGGTCAGATACCTCTATTTCGAAACCAACTTGTTTCTCCTCAGTGACCGAGGAAAGTGGTAACTTGACTCCTCTGCCTTTTCGGTTTTAAGAAGAATGCTATCCCAGAAAAAGGCTGGTGTGCAATGCTGTTGTATGTTTGTTGAGTTTTCAAAATACTAACCAAAGGTGCCACCTAAGAAGGAAAACAAAAATCATGAAAGAGCAAAACAAGCTACATTTTCTTTTGAAAAGTAGAAAATATAAGAAAGATAACCTCTTTAGACACAAGTACTGAGGGCCACTTCTAGGAATGAATCCACAGGTGACTAGATTATGATAGACTAATGAATTCCAAGGATAAGTAATCGACCACCATTCCAGCAATTTATTGAGCAGCTCAGTGTTGCGGTGACTGCAAGAAATATTCAATTATAAACAAAGCTTGTTCTTATGTCTTACACTGAAGAAAAAGGGGTAGATAAGCATTCATATCTGCAGTGGTAGATAATTCTTGCTTGCTCTTATGTCATAGATTGAGGAAAATGGGGGGGGGGGGGGGGGGGGGGGTAAGCATTCATATCTGTAGTGGTAGATAATTCTGCCTAACAGTATGTGCTTGAGAGGGTGAATGGGGAATAATAAATGCTTTCTCAAAATGAGCCCTCAGCAAGCTTATTGGTCTCCAAGGGGGAGGGGGGGGGGGGGGGGGGGGAGGATCTCCTATGGGGGAGGAAACTCACTAACATATAACTGCTGGGCAGATACCGGTATTTCGAAACCTGATTGTTTCTCCTCAGTGAGAGCAGACAGTGGTAACTGGACTCCTCTGACCAACTCTCATTCTTTGGTTATCTTGATCGCCGTGACTCACTCTGTTCTCTGACTGTTGACAGGGGGTGCTGCACTGCATGCAGAATGCCGCCCGTGTACATGCTGCTGGTAGCGCCCAACATCCATGGCGCAGTGCTGGGCGGTTTTATCCACAACGACAGCGTTTGTTGATCTCGTGTATTATCGCGCCCACGTCACTTGTCTTAGAATGACGAACATGATTGCACTCTGGTTCAGATTTCGTTTTCTTTTCTGACAATAAATTACCAAACTCCCTCGCCTGTGACTTTGTGTTCTGTGTATTTGGTTGGTTGACTGTTGTTATTGCTGTTTTGTTTTACGATTAATGAGCGTTGTCTTTTTTTTTTTTTTTTTTACATCTGATGCCTTTGCTCTGTGTGTGTGTGTGTGTGTGTGTGTGTGTGTGTGTGTGTGTGCGTGTTTCTGTGTGTCGTGTAAATGTGTGCGTGCATGTGTGTGTGGTGTGGGGGGGGGGGGGGATGGGGGGGGGGGTGTGTTCATGAGCGTGTGCGCCCGTGTGTGAGCGCAAGTTTGGTTCGCCTTCTTTCTTTCTCATACCCAACAACAACAACATCAAAAATGGATCAGTGGTTCCAAGCAGACTGTTCAATACTAAAAGAAAGTAACCTGTCCTTGGAAGGTTACTAATTTATCGCCTCTCTTCAGTCATATGGAGTCACGTGAGTATCAGCGTGCGCATCAGCCAAAAATAGTCAGTTGGCACCCAGGCAGGCCAAGGATAGGATAGTGAACACGACACACAACAAAATTATTAAAGATTCCACACAGTAATAACATAGTCGACAGACAGTTGATAACAATCAGTGAAGGTTATATACTTGTATACACATATATTTTTGTTTATTTTAACAACAAATAACTAGTTTGTGGGGTAAGTACATCCTCCTTTTTTTTTCACCCTCACTCATTCCCTGCTTGTTACGTGGCCGCCATCGTGCATGTGCATGCGTGTGCCCAGTACCTTATTTTTATGACAAACTCACACACCAGTAGCCTCTAATTTGCCCAAATATATACTTGGCAACAGAGGAGTTGTCCAGCACAGACTGGTAAATCCCATTCCCTCGTGTAGTCAGCAAGAGATTGACAAAAGATCAGCAGAGACCGAATATTGAAAGTCCACAGAGACTGACGCAATGGCCGAAGAGAGCCCCTGTAACGGCATACTTTGTCGCCCCTGCACATTTTGTCGCCGGCGACAAACTGTGCTGTATGCTTTATCGCCGATGACAAAGTGTGCTGCACAGTTTGTCGTCCCAGCCATGAACAATATCGACAAGTTTGCCCACTTTGTCGCCCCTTGCACACTTTGTCGTCACTTTTGTTACATTGCTGCACACTTTGTCGCCCCTCCAAAGATGAAACTTTGGATCTAAAGTCATATTGTGTATTTCTGACTTGATTTGATTGTGCTCCCAATTAAAAAAACAACAACAACAACAACAACAACAACAACAACAACAGCAGCAGCAACAAAGAAAGAAACAAACAGACAAAAAAAGAGAGTACTTTACAACCGGAATGGAAAAAATCTCTCTCTCTCTCTCTCTCTCTCTCTCTCTCTCTCTCTCTCTCTCTCTCTCTCTCTCTTATTATTATATGTTGTTGTATAAATGTGTGTGTGTGTGTGTGTGTGTGTGTGTGTGTGTGTGTGTGTGTGTGTGTGGTTTGCGTGGTTGATTTATTTATTTATTTTCTTTCCTCTTACTTTTCTCTAGATGGCCTGGTGTACAGAAACTTATCCAATTACCCTGAATAAAGATTCTAGTTAGAAACGATTCGATTCTCTCTCTCTCTCTCTCTCTCTCTCTCTCTCTCTCTCTCTCTCTCTCGCTCGGTCACTATGCCGTCGTGTCTCCAACAGCACCGACAAGCCACAGGCAAGTTCCATTCAGTGCTAATTGACATACTTCGAAAAGAAATCTTCTTGTGTCAAACATCTCATCGGCATTGTGGTGTTGTGGCCAGGATGTGGTACCTTGGAAAAGCACTTTCTCACTTTTACTCTGGCTGCACACATGTTCTGTTGTCAGAGTGTCCGATTCCAGCGAACTGAACCGGGATGTGTGCAAGGTTGTTTTGGGGTGTGGACAGCCATCCTGGTGATTTTTGTGTCCACCGCCATCCTTGTCTGTGGAGATGTCAATCCTAATCCCAGGCCCTCCCCCCCCCCCCAAAGAAAACAGATAACGACGTAACTCCAGGTGAGACTCTGGACTGGGAATATTCTGGCACCCCGCCTACTGATAGTGACGTACACAACAGCTCCATGCAAGGCCTGCATCAGTGTGTCAAAGATAGTGTCAGGGAAGCAGTGAAAGGTGCTATGAAAGAATTACAAGATCAGCAAGTGGCACAACATGAAGCCCTGAAGTCCTACCAAGAGACACAGACCACGAGGTTGGAGAGCAGAGTGAAACAGTTAGGGGACAGTCTGTCTGACCAGCTAGGAAGGATTGAAGAAAGGCAGAGTCAGATAGAGGAGGAGCTGGAATGCGTAACAATACGGTATGAGAGATTACAGGAAGAGAATGCAACTCTGTGGAAAGAGATCGACAGGTGGAAAAATAAATGTGACTACTTGGAAAACCAAAGTAGCGCGAAACAACTTACTGTTCTTTGGGATTGAGAAAGACAAGGCCAACGAAAACTGGGAGGAGTGTGAACAGAAAGTGAACACAGTAATCAAAGAAGGAATGTGTCTTCAGGAGGAGATTGCCATTGAGAGAGCTCATAGACTGGGGAAAGGAGAAGGCGTGGTCGTCAAGTTCTTGTCTCACAAGTCAAAGGAGCTGATTCTCAAGAATGCCAGAAAACTGAAAACTTCAGAAAAGCATCAGAATGTATATCAGGGAAGACTTCTCTGAGACAGTGCGGAAGAAAAGGCAGGGACTGAGGAGAAAAGCCAATGAACTCTATGACAGCGGGCAGAAAACAAGGATGAAGTTTGACAAACTGTTTACAGAAGAAGGCGTCTACACTTATGACACTGACAAAGAAGAACTAGTGAGACTGAGTGGTCGGGGGAAGGGTAACAGCAGAGGAAAACACGAAGAAACGAGAAGAGAAAAAAGAGCCAGCAGTGGTGAGACGAGACAAGATATAGAAGAGGACACTGAAGCAGTGCTCAATCATTATAATTCCTCTGATCTTTACGATCTTTCCAAAGATGGCTTCCCTCTTCTTTCCACTCACGATGAAGGCAACGCAAGTCGACCATACATTCTGCCAACGTCGGAGTACCCGAGTGCAAATGAAACCAGAGACAAACCGGCCAGAGAGAATCCAGGTCAGGGTGCACGTGAAAAAAAACTCCGGGGACACAAGGCGACAGTTCAACACTACGGCTGCCCACCTTCCCCCTTTCAAGTCCCGTGATGACAAGACAGCGCGCGAGCTCGGCTTCTCACAGTAGAGGGGTGGCAGGCCAAAAAGAAAGCGCACATACGACTCTACACCACTGGATGAAACATGAGAAATTGAAACAAGCAAAGGGGGGCTATGGGTGGTCGGGTGGGTGGTTCACCAAGGGGTGGGGGGGGTGGGGTGGCGGTACGGATAGGAGAACTAGCGAGGGAAATGTACGGATAGAAAGTGATGGGGCTAGAGAGGGGGGTGGTACTGGGCGTAGGGGGGTGGTGGAAGGGTTCAGGGAAGAGGTGGTAATAATGCCAAGAGTTGACGGGGTGGCCGAGGCCCGACCAGTGTTAATATCGGCACATGGAACTGTGAAGGTTGGATGAATAAACTGGACATTCCTGATGTTGTGTCGATGTTATTAGATTTTCGATATATTTTGTTTAAATGAAACGTTTGTTTATTTAGACAGTATTTCGTACACCTCTTTCAGTGATTACGATGTTTTTGTCTCCAAAGCTGTGAAGTTATCGCAACAAGGGCGGTTCTCAGGGGGAGTAATGATGTGTGTAAGGAAAAGTCTGGTCGGGTTTACTGAGAGGATCAATACGTACTTGAATAATGTTATCATTTTGAAAATGGATCGTGAATTATTTGGAACTGAAAAAAAACCAGTTTCTTATCAGTATTTATATACACCCTTATGACAGTATTTACTGGAGACTGTCACAATATGGTTTTGGTGTTGAAATCATTGAACAGTGCTTAATTGATCTCCATGAACGTTTTGAGGATTTCTATGTCATAGTGTGTGGAGATATGAATGCGAGGACTGGGTGCGAGAATGCTTTGTTAAAAAGGATGTGTTATCGGAAAATAAGGTATGGGACTCGTTGTATGATAGTGATGAGGATTATGTGTTCCGTAGGAAGTCTGAAGATACGGTAGTAACACATTTTGGAAAAGAGTTGATTAATTTCTGTTCAACGTTTGATTGTGTTGTCATGAACGGTCTAATTCAGTTTGGTTTCGATGATTCCCTGACTTTTGTTTCCAGTTCAGGGGGCAGCACCATTGACTATTTTATAGCATCTGGTGATCTCTGTCTGCAGGGTTCTATTACGTCACTGCGTGTCTTGTCCTCTGTGGACTCCGCACATTTCCCTGTTTGTATTACACTGAACGTGGATGTTGATTTCGATCATCTTAGAAGAAAAGAAAAGAAATGGATTGAAAAACGCATTTGGAATACAAGCTTAGAACCACATTTTGTAGAGGCTTTAAACAGCGAGGAGTTCAATAGATTGTATTCCAGGGCGTTGATGCTAATTGATACAGATGTAAATCAAGCTGTAAACTTGTTTTCTAATGCTTTGGTCAGTAGTAGTGATTGTATGAAGAAAACTATATGTGTTAGTAATGAGCCACGAATACCAGACTGGTACGACAGGGATTGCGCACAGTTAAAGAGCAAAGTGAGGCAGTCGTTAACAATCTTTCGTAGTTGTAAAAAGTTTAAATCTGACAAACGTAAAGATTTTGTTCAGCATCGAAAATATTACAAGTCTTTTATTAAAAAGAAAAGGGGCTGTTTTAAACGTGAAAAAGCTAACAGACTGGCTTCTTTCGGTAAAGATAGTAAGGGTTTTTTGGAGAGAAGTAAGAAGTATGTCAGGGAAAAAAAAGTCTCAAGTTTGCCCTGATATATCAGATCAACAATGGGTACCATCATTTCAAAAGCCTGTTCAATGTGCAGAAGATCAAAGTACATGATTATAGCACCCAAAAATGTTAATACTGATTGTAATGAATTGAACTACCTAAATGAGAGTGAAGTACTTCAAGCTATTAATTCTTTAAAGAAAGGAAAAGCGTGTGGAATTGATGAAATCACTGCAGAAATGCTGAAATTAAGTAGCAACTTTTCGGTCGTCTTCTTAACTAAACTATTCAATGCACTATTTGACAGAGGTTCGTATCCAGAAGAATGGACTAAAGCAATTATAGTTCCAATTTTTAAAAAAGGTGACAAAACAGTAACTGACAATTACAGGGGGGTTTCGCTATTAAGCTTAGTTAGTAAATGCTACTGTACGATTCTGAATAGGAGACTAGTAAAATGGATCGAAGAGAACAGAAAACTGACAGAATCTCAGGCTGGGTTTAGAAAGGGTTACTCTACAGTCGACATATTTTTTTACTTAAATGCTATTATAGAAAAGTGTTTTTCAAAAAGGGGTGGCAAACTCTATGCATGTTTTGTAGACCTAAGAAAAGCATTTGATTCAGTCCAACATGAACCACTATTTGAAATTTTGCGTACAACTGGCATACATGGCAAATTTATGACAGCAGTCACAGCGATTTACGAGTCAATTGTTTCATGTGTGAGAATTGGAGATCGTCTTACGGAGTTTTTTAGTTGTCCGGTAGGATTGAGACAGGGTTGTATACTTAGTCCAGAACTTTTTTTCTATTTTTATAAATGAAATTGCTGCACATGTAGATGGTAGCGGTATGCATGGCATTCAGTTGTTACCTGGTTTGGTTGAACTATTCCTTCTGTTGTTTGCCGATGATATTGTTCTTTTATCCGATACTGCCAGGGGTCTTCAAAACCAAATTAATTTATTAAATGAAGCTTGCAAAAGATTGTTTTTAAATATAAATAAAGATAAGACCAAAGTGATGGTTTTTCGAAAAGGCGGGTTTTTAGGTAAAAATGATAAATGGACTTTAAACGGATCTATCCTGGAAGTGGTAAACGAGTATAATTACTTGGGTTTTTTTTTTTACAACGAAAATGAGTATTTGTAAAGGTGTTGATGCCTTGGCGGCAAAGGGTAGAAGAGCATGTATGAATTGTGTAAAACATATTAGCAGTCTCCATGATATATCTAAATCCTGCTTCTTTAAAATTTTTGACACACAAGTTCAACCTGTCATTTACGTATGCTGCAGAATTGTGGGGGCTAAACAGATTGGAAAACATTGAAAAAATTCATACATTTGCATGCAAACGTTTCTTAAAAGTACCATTAAAATTACCAAACAAAATTGTGTATGGAACTGGGTAGATATCCACTATATATTAACAGTTCTGTGAGATGCATAAAATACTGGCTAAAATTTTGAAGATGGATGAGTCAAGGCTACCACGATTAGCATATATTATGTTAAAAAACTTGGATGAAAAAGGTAAAGCATGTTGGGCAAGTTCGATTAAAAAACCTTGTTTCGTTTAGGATTTGGATATGCCTGGGTTAACCAAGGTGTGTTGGATGTGAAATTTCTTTTGTATCATTGTTCAAGCAACGTTTGAAAGATAATTATCTACAGGAATGGGATAGCTCAGTAATGAACAATGACATATATAGCACGTACCGGCTATTTAAAAAATGTTTGAAAGCGAACAATATTTTCAATATCTTGATATCAGATGCTTTCGTGATGGTTTTGTTAAACTAAGAACCGGAGTACTTCCAATAAACGGTTCCTCTTTTAGGACTACTTTCAGTGAAACGCTAAACTTTTTGTGTCCTTTCTGCAAGGTAATAGAAAATGAAAACCATTTTATTCATGTTTGCCCTCTATATGATGATATTAGAAAGAAGTATTTGTCTGGAATTGATCAGCACTATACTAGTATTCTGATGAACAAATCCATGAAACTGACTCGAAATCTAGCTTCGTTCATCTTTTATGCAACTCGACAAAGAGGGCTGTTGGTCGAAAGTCATGAAGGATGATTACACGGTGATAACTATAAAAGTTTAGATATGAAAGGAAGTAAAGTTGTATTAATAGTACTGTTGCTATTAGTCTTGTTTCTCTGTGTGTGTGTGTGTGTGTGTGTGTGTGTGTGTGTGTGTGTGTGTGTGCGTGCGTGTGTGTGTGCGTGCGTGCGTGCGTGCGTGCGTGTGTGAACAAAGTGTGTTCCACGCGCTGCAACAAAAGTACTGGGACCGATCTTTCTGAAACGTTGGAGGTATGTTTACTATGAGTCAAGGATGATGCCCACGGTTTATTCCCATTTTGCCCCTTCCCACTTCACCTCTTCCCATTTCGTCCTGATCCATGCCATTTTGCCCCTTCCCATTTTGCCCTTTCCTATTCTGTCCCTTTCTAATTCGTCCCTTTCCCATTTCGTCCCTTTCCCATTTCGCCCCCTCTCCATGTCACCCCTGTCCCATTCTGCCCCTTTCCTGCTAAGCCCCTTATTCCCATTTCGCCCCTTCCCAATTCATCCAGTGCATCCTTTTCCCATTTCGCCCCTGTCCCATTCCGCCCCTTCCTGTTTCGCCCCCTCTCCCAATGTGTCCCTTTCCCATTTCGCCCCTTCTTATTTCGCCTTTGTTAATTCTCATTTTTGAGAGAGAGAGAGAGAGAGAGAGAGAGAGAGAGAGAGAGAGAGAGAGAGAGAGAGAGAGAGAGAGAGAGAGAGAGACAGACAGACACAGACAGACAGATAGACAGACAGACAGACAGACAGACAGACATTTCGCCTCTATCCATTAATTCCGATTTCACACCCTTCCCAATTTTAATTGATTTAATTAATTCAATTTCAATAATTTTGTATTCCCATTTCACCCCTTCCCATGCTCCTTTCCGATTTTGTCCCTTTCTGCCACTTCCCAGTTCCATATTTACAGAAACTAAGCGATTCAAGCAGACCGTTTTCATGGAATTCTGCAACCACAGAATCGGCGAAGTGAGAAACAAAGTCGCAAGGCAAGATGGAGAATGCTGTAGAATTTATGCAAACAAAGCAGAGAGGTGAAAGCCTGGTTGCTGACCAGCAATGAAGATTCCGCTTTCATTAAGTGCGAGGCAAAATAGGCCAAGTGGGAAGGGGGCAAAGCAGGAAGGGGCGAAATGAGATGGGGCGAAATGGGAAAGGGGCGAAAAGGGAAACGGGCAAAGTGACAATGGGGCGAATTGGGAAGGGGCTAATAGAGAAAAGGCAGAATGGGAATAATTTAGGGGCGAATTGGCAAGGGGGAAGTGGGAAGAGATGAAATGGGAAGACACCAATGACAACCATATATTTTCACAGAATAGCCGTTAATAATGGCTATAATGGTCAACAACAGTTTTTGTATTCCCAGTTCTTATAGAACAGGGAGTGCTTTAGAATGGGAACGAAGAAATTATCTGTGTGTGTGTGTGTGTGTGTGTGTGTGTGTGTGTGTGTGTGTGTGTGTGTGTGTGTCCGTCCTTGGTCAAAATGTGTTCCACTCGCACCAAACTACTGGGCCGATCTTTTTCAATTTTTGTAGGTATGTTCATTATGGGTCACGGATGATGCTCGATGTGTTATTTTACCGTTATAGACGTCACTAACGGCTATAGCAGCCCATAACTGTCTTTCTTTTTTATGGAAAATCTCAGAAAGTACGTGGCCGACCTTTCTGAAAATTGTAGGTATGTTCTTTATGGGTCACAGATGATGGCCGATGTTTACCAGAATAGCCGTTACTAGCGGCTATAATAGGCCAAAACGGTTTTTTTCCCTCTTTATGGAATATCTAACGCGCGTTTTCAAGATAAAATGGGAGTACGTTTATATGCTTTGCATCTTGTTCTTCATTATCAGATATATCTCAAAAACTACTTGACCGATTGTCAAGTGGTTTTGACGAATTTGTGTCAAATCATTGTCTTCCTTCAGCTAATGGATATTATTGTGATAAATTGTCAAACAACATTTAAAAACTGTCTAAATGCTAGGAAAATATATCCCACTCATTTTAGAGTTAAATTGATCGTTCTGAAAATTGGCAGGTGTGTTCAATATGGGTGAAGGCCGATATTTTTATTTTTCCATATTCTGCAACGACTTCCGCCATAACGTTCATTATCAGTTTTTTTTCTTCCTTTTCAAATATCTCAGAAACTACTGGACCAATTTCAAAGCGATTCTGGAGAGTGTGTGGCTAAGCAAAGAGCTCTTGATATAAAAATATTAGAAACCCATTGTGTTATTCAAGATAAACTGGGAGTACATTTGTATGCTTTGCATCTTGTGTCCCACTCCCCTTCCCCCCCTTTTTTTTTTTTTTTTTTTCCAAATTTCAGAGAAAGTGTGGAATTCCGAGAAAGTGTGGCTGCAACCCTCACCCTTCGGAAACACAGAGAAAGTGTAGAAGTTCTGTACAAATATTCGTCACTCACAGTTGACAAATCTGATTGTGTAAATGGAGAATCAAAAACCTGGAGAAAAAAGCCAGAAAGTACACTTGCAGATTGTATGTGTATGGTGTTTTGTTTTAGAGCACTTTGATTTTCGATTTGACGATAACGAGTCTCTGTTTTTAAATAATTGCATTGTTTTGCATTGGGGTGTTGTTCAGGTGACAACGGTTTGATTTTTGAATATATTTGTAACAACGAGTAGTGTTTTTATGACATTTTTTTTTTCATGTCACTCTTTTTATCATTATTACGTGATTTTGTCGATTTTTTTTTCTAAAAAAAGATCTATGGCTGAATTGCTGGCTGAGTGTGTAAATTTAGAAAACACTGAAAATCACAGTACTGAGCTCGATAATATTTTCATTCTAGTCGTGTCAAATCTCATACTGGCACTGTGTGTTTGCCTGATAATCAAAACAGCCGTATTTGTAGATTGTGCAGTTCTACAATGTTGTTGGGTTTAGTATAGGAGGTTCTGGTGTACCTTATCTTGAAAACAGTAAGAATTATTTGATTGCAAACGCGTTAACATTTCACTGTTTACTACAAACTGTGAATAACGCTGGATCTGACATGATTTTGAAAGAGGCAAATGCAACAAATTTAAATGTAAACTATTTTTTCATTGGGAAGAAAAACCACTGTCTGCTCAAATTGTCTGCTGTAGCTGTTTTAAGTTTCACATTTGAATTATCCTTTTTATTTCTCCTTTTGTTATATTCTAGCTTTCTTTGAATGATAGTTAGACGTTTAAATACACATGTTTCTCTGTTGATGACAAGTTGAATAAAACAGTCTGCAGAATGAACCTTCCCATTGTTTTTTTAACTTGCACCCTAGAATTTTCTTTCTTCTGGTCAGTGTGTTTGAACGCAAAGTTCTTTTTCTTCTGTCTAATGAACGCAAAGTTCTTTTTTTTCTGTCTAGCCTATTCTTATTTCTGTCTTTAAATCTCTATCCTAAAACGTAGTGAATGTTTATGTTCTCAGACAAATAAACCCCATTTAGAGCGCCTGAGCTTATACCAGAAGCACCCAATTCAGTTGATGCCACACAAGAGCCTCATTTTTGTATTCCCAATTTCATTAAGTCTAGTTTTGTGATATCTACACTCAACATGGACAAGTTGGATATTCGAACATAATACTTTCCAGTAGGGTGTGGCGTAGGAACTGCGGGAAGCCTGTCAAAGGCAAAAGTGTCACACTCAAACACTTTGGCGAAAAGTAGTACCTTTTCTTTACCCCCAGCCCCGATACATACAATCCTTTTCACTCATATGCTTGCCAATAACAACCATTGCACACAAGAAAACTCAGATTTATCACGAAATGTGATTTTTTTGGTTGTTGTAAATCGGTCAAAATAGGCATTAATGAAATAGAGGGAAACAGACCGATGATAATGGGAATAATTATAACAAGATGCAAATCATATAATTGTACTCTCAGTTTATCTTGAATGGCAAGTTTTTCTAATGGTCACAAATATAGGCCCATATCCATGTTTGTTTCAAGAGCCCTTTGTTTCAGTCAAGTAGATTCTAAGATATTCGATAAAAAGAAAAAAAAAAAAAAAAAAAAAAACAAAAAAAAAACAAAAAACACAGCAACAAAAAAAAAAAACAAAAACAAACAACCCCCCCCCCCCCCCCCCCCCCCCCCCCCCCCCCCCCCCAAAAAAAAAAACAAAAAAACGTTATGGTCGTTATGGCGGAAGCCAGTGAAGATCGTAGAAATAAAATGTCAGTATCGGCCTTCACCCATATTTAACATGCCTACCATTTTTCAGAACAATCAGTTTTCTGTGAAAAGACAGACATTTATTTTCCTGATATTTCCACAGTTTTTTAACAGTTACTTAAAGAATTGCCACAATTATATCCCATTATCTGAAGGAAGGCCATGGTTAGAGACAAATTCGTCCAAACCACTTTAAAATTGGTCAAGTAGTTTCTGAGATATTTGGTAAAGAAGAAAAACGTTATTGGCAGTTATGACCATTTATCAACGGTTAATCTGTAAGAACTGTTTCCATTTTGATTGAAAAGTACGGTCTTATAACTGGGATTACAAAAACAAAACCAATTAGTCTAAGTCCAATATGCACAATTGACTTCAGATCTGAAGTTTCTTCTTTCAAGGGGTGACAAAGTGTGCAGCAATGTCGCATATGAAAAGTGATTACAAAGTGTGCAAGGGGTGACAAAGTGTGCAAACTTGTCGATATTGTTCATGGCTGGGATGACAACATGTGCAGCACACTTTGTCGTCAGCGATAAAGTATACAGCACAGTTTGTCGCCGGCGACAAATGTGGGGGGCGACAAAGTATGCCGTAACAGAGCCCTGAGTGGCAAGAGGCCGCGGCAGTGGCATTCGCGGATCAGCAGTCACTTATGCAAAAATGTCTGGCCGCTTAGATATACTTGCCATGCTGCAGAGAATCGCTGGCCAAAACCATTTGGGTGAACAACGACCACAAAGTGCAAGAAAGTCAGCTTTGTCATCAGACAGTTCAGATTCAGATGACATGGGAAAGTGTGACTCTGAAATCCGGCACAAGGGGAAGAAGTTGCTCGCAAAAAGCACAAAGGCATTGTCAGAGATGGAATCTGAAGGGGAGATAGTAGCTGACACACGCTCTCAGCAGCCGGCGCTGATGAAGATTTGCTAGGGGAAATGGATAAAGATCTTGATAATGGTGAGGAGACAGCACCACCAGTCTCCTCCTCCATAGCACAAATCATAAACAAATGCTTCAGTCTGGACTGTCAGAGGACAAACTGAAAGACAGGCTCAGTAAGTATCAATGGCCAGAAAACTGTTGAGCGCTGATAGTGGCTCAAGTCAATAATGAAATTTGGAAAAGTCTTCCAGCAGGAACCAGAAAAGCTGACATCAAGTGCTCGCATGTGCAAAAAGCACTGACAAAAGCAGCAATAGCCTTGACAGCACACAAACAATACCCAGGGCACAACGCAACACTGACTCACATATATCCAAGAAAATGAAAACAGCCATTGAAAAGAACACAGACAGTCTTACTCTCTTGGGTCATGCATCACCTCAGGTTATCACTCAGATGCAGACAGGCCATTCACTAACATTTGCACCCCTCTATCACAGGCATTTGTAATGATTCTGTGACAGTCACAAAATGGTTGTTTGGTGACAACGTGGCTGCTTCACTCAAAGAAATTAAGAAATAGAGAGGTTGGGCAATACTCTGCTGCAGGGGGGGGGGGGGGGGGGGGGGGGGCAAAATCTAGAACATCTACAAACCAGCAATACAGTTAAGCTTTCGTACAGAGGCGGCCGTGCAAGTTACAGACAAAGGCGTAGCCATGCGAGCTCGCGCGCACAACACGGCCAACAAGAGGAATTGGAAGTTTAGCTCCGCCCACTCAGCCAGCCAGCAATGCGATAAGTGCTTACTATCACAGTCTCGCACAGCTAAGGGCAGAATTAGAGACAGAGTCAGATACGTTCAAAGATGGCAGGCTCCAATATTTTCTGCCCGTATGGGAATCACTTACAGCAACCAAGAAATCTTACAGCTGATAAGAGGAGCCACACTGGAATTTGAAGAGAAAACTGCTATCCCCTCACACTTGTTGTAGTAGTACACAACCTGGCTTGAACCAGGTGGAAATAAATATCATAGACAGTGAGGTGAATAAACTCAGATCAAAAGGAGTTATATCCCCTTGTACACCTGTACACGATCAACACGCGTCCACCTATGTTTACAAGGCCAAAGAAGGATGGGTCAAATCGCATGATTCTGAATTTGAAAAAAAAATCAAGATATTACTTATCGCCATTTTAAACAGATACTTTGCATGTTGCACTGAAGTTAGTGACACCTTTTTGTTTCATGGCTTCTATAGACCTAAAGGATGCCTATTACTCCATCCCCATTGCACAAGCGCATAGGAAGTATCTCAGATTCAGATGGAGAGGCCAAGTCTGGGAATATAACTGCATGCCAGATGGTCTGGCTCTTGCCCCTAGGAAATTTACCAAAATGTTGAAACCTGTTTTTTTGCCAAACTGAGACAAGAAACTTTCTGGATGATTCTCTTCTCCTTGCAGAATCAGATGTAGAAGGCATAGAGAATATTCAAGCCATAGTGCAGCTTTTTTTTTCGTTCACTTGGCTTCATTGTACACCAAGAGAAACCAGCTCTTAAACCAACCCACTTTATTCAGTATCTAGGGGTGATTATTGATTCCAGAACAATGACAGTCACTTTGCACCTGGAAGGAAAGACAATCTGAAACATTGCTGTGTCCTGCTACTGAAAAACCAACAAAACAATTATCAGAGAACTAGCCAAGGTTATTGGGAAAATGGTGGCAAGTTTTCCAGCAGGGAAATTTTGGCCCCCTACATTATCATCAGTTAGAAGGCAACAAAAAAGTTGCACTAAGACAAACAAAGGGAAATTTGATGGATATACCACACTGACCCTACAATCCGAAGAAGAGCTTACGTGGTGGATAAGTAATGTAGATACTGCTTACAATGACATCATAACATCCAGATTTTTGACGTTACTGTGACGTCAGATGCCAGTATGACAGGATGGGGATGTGAGACACAGAGCTCTGGAAGATATTGAAGGAGAGAGCAAAAGACCTGCTCATTCTCCCTTTGTGTCCCCACACAGGTCTGGTGGCTGGTTGTACAGAAAATGCTGACCCAGGAACCAGTTTGTCTACCCTCCACACCTGCCCTGCTGACACTGCCCAGCCACTTGGGTCACACTCACCGCCTGCTGCCACAGCTACAACTTCTAGTGTGCAGTGTATCAGGAGCACGTTTGAACAGGAAGGATTCTCCCCTGATGCAGTAGGTCTCTTCTCATGAACTCCTGGGGCCCACCATCAAAATGTTGTACAATACATACATTAGTAGGTGGACAGAACATGCCTCAAAAAACGGCATGACAGTGATATCACCCACACTCCACAGGCTGCAAATTCTGTAGCTTCCATGTTTTCAGTTGGAGCAAGCTATGGTGCTGTAAATTCTGCAAGAAGTGCATTATCAGTTTTTTTTTTGCCATCAGAAAGGAGT